>JALLBA010000731.1:0-14414 GCA_036939675.1 Cyclostephanos invisitatus
ACCACAAATAATACCAAAACACCCTGAGACTCTACGAATTACAAGCGCCCTATGCAAGACATAGGAGATGTACGCCCTTTAAAAAATCTTAAGGGTACAGTCTGACTGAACTATTATTCTCTCCCCCACCAATCATTTATTTTTCATAAAAACAAATCCAACGTCATTGGTGTTGCCACATGTATTATCATCAATAGTCACATTGTCATTAGAACTAGGGAAAAGAGACAAATTGTCATCAGACCAGGAGGCATCCACCGACGCTGTCTTTCCCACACCAACAGCACTAGATGTCAATTGCTCAGATGGGGTAAATGCCATCTTGCCTAACATTCCTGGACATCGTTGATCTGAACTTGTAGTCTGTGGATCTCATCATAGACAAGAATTCTCTTCCATAGACGATAATTAAGGGATCTCTCCCAATCGAGAGAATTACTGATCCTGGAAATATTCTTGCAATCTACTATCCCTTCTATCCGGCGGATCTCATCACGAAGCCACACCTCTGTCCAGGACGCATCCTGGACTGATTCTTCCAGAGAATCAATATAATCCTGCAGTTGAGAAATTAAATCGGCATTGTATTTGCGAGGCAATGCTCTAGATCATTGATAACATCACGTTGACTCTGATTCTTCTACCATGCCCGATCTAATGATTCCTGCAGTGATCTGTTCACATAACCAGAATTTTTCTCTCGTCGCTTCTGCTCTGCAGCAGTGATGGCCAATGCCATGTTCTGATGGGCCATAACACGGTTCTGTTCTATATCATTACTGTTGATGACCACACCTTGTCCGATGGGCTCCACATCCATCATGGAATGGTTAAAATGAGCCAGGAATATGAGAAACGTGATGCGAGAGAGAGAACAAAATTGAAAATTGTGTTTTGTGGGGTGGGGGGCAGAGACTTGACACAGCACCGACATTTCAGGAATCGACATGTCAGTCCGATAGTGTTGGGAATGTGGGCACTCGAACCGAGATATATTTTGGACATGTTGGTGACATGTTGGGCAACATGTCGGCAACAGGTGTGCAACATGTCATGTGTCGCCAAATTAGGGCACTGAAAATGATATTCTAAAAACCGACATTGCCCGCTAAGACATCCACCATACCACATACCATCAAGCACAGAAGAACACATTATCGGCCAATCTCGAGATACACTTCTCTGAAACATTGATATATTACTCATGAAAATGAAAAGTTGCACCCCCCCAGAACTTGTCAGTCATCCAGGGATGCATCAACCGGCAAGTTTTGCCGGGTGCTGGCGAACCATCGTGGCATGATTGACGATGAATTGGCAGAGGTGTAAACACAGTCCCTTGTTGTTGAGCGAAGAGCACAGAGCAAAGGCAAGGGAGGCCCGGCTCTTAATTTTTGTACTAGGCTCCTGGTATATTCACATCATAAAATGTAGATCATAGAGGAGCAGAGGAGCATGTCAAGATGTTGTTGAATTGCGATGGCGCCCGAAGCACAAGGCTGGCGCATGTGGACATGGGCATTACTATTATGTTGGTGCTGTTGGAGGAGAAGTGTGAGAAGGGAGGCAGGGGGAGTAAAAATGAGGACGATACCCTGTTCGATGACAACCAGCATCCAGTGGCCAAAAAACCCGAAGGATGTAGGTCTTCCCAGCACCGACAAATCAGCACTGGGAGATGATAGGGACGGATATGGATATGGGATGTAGTAGTAGTAGACGATACATGGACACATATCCTAGGCATTCCACAATGGCCCAAATGGACGTCAACCCTTCAATGATACATGCCCTGACATTGTGACCATTGTCTCTATCTGGGATGAGGGAGAGAGGGTTGATAGGTGGAGTCCTGGCTGCTTGGGAAATGACACAAGGCGACTCAACTGGACAAAAACTCCAACTGACAGCCGGCCCTGTGCGTTTCCGGAATGTGAAAATCTTCGCAGAGATTTTTTCTGCTTGAAACACTTCAACGCGCCTAACGTTGAGCTCACCCTGAAACGCTTTCGAGTTTTGTCTCGATGTACCAGGTCCATACTAGGTCGAGTAGAATTTGAACCATTAATTTAACGGATGAACGCTTAAAGGACAAAAATTCACCCTATGCACACTGGTACCATTCAGAGCTTGTCGTCGGTTGAGCTTCTCGACAGAAAGGGGGGAAAGAGGATAAGCGCAGTGAGCAAAACACAACATAATCACGATGCGAAGTACATACACTAAACAATTCTTCGCATCCTCATATATTGACAACATCTTGCAGGAAGCAACCCCCGACCTAGCCATCTTTTCCATTGGTGAGGACTGACTGCAGCGTGTAGTATCATAATATACTCTGTGATCGCGACCTTTCATCAATCTGTATGAAGCGAAGCGACTTTCAGAACACTTGCCATCAAAAAGGAGCATTTGTAATATCCGCAGAGAAGTAGAAGAACAAACAAAGCTGGCGAACATCGCATTTGCCGCCTTGTCCGATTGGCCATAGATTACCGCCGCGGAACGACTACATCGCAGTAGCGACGAAGAAATTCATAAGGCATTAGAGTAGAGGACAACAAAATAATCAATCGATGAATGCATATCATTCGACGAAGGAAACAGATGTGGGTGGCAAGAAACGTTCTAAGAAGACTAAAAGGAGTGGCAATAAAGCCAAAACTAAAAAGGGGGCGCCAAACTTCCAATTCCCTTTTGGCCCACCTCCACGAGCAAAGACAATCAATTTAGACAGCGCGTCGTACACAATCGAAAAGAGGGATGATGTCGCAACTAAAGGGTTATCCGACTGTGAAAGATTTTCGTCGATCGGATTCAGGCAAATGAATATTAACGAACAATGGAAGTCCACCTCCATTGACGAAAGTGAGATCTGCGATTTCGAATCCGAGACAGCATGTGAAGAGGATGGAAGTGAAGTATCAGGGGGAGGCTGTTATCATATGATGCAATTTAACGATGACGCTTCGAGCTATACCCGACGTGATTATTCCATTAATAACTTCGATACTCAGACCACGTGGGACGAGAACAGAACAGAAGTCTCGTCAGTGGATGGTTCGTATTTGGAAGAAGTATCAAGAAGTATTGGAGCTCCACACCAAACAAGAGGTTACACCAAGAGCTACCACACAGGCGTCATACTCAAACATCCATCAGAGGGCGATGATGGAAGTGTGGAGTGCTCTGTAAATGACATGCCCACCAGAAAAGATAGCGTCGGAGTCAGTCAAATGAATCTCAAAGAACAATGGAAGTCCACCTCCATCGAAGAGAGTGAGACCTGCGATTTTGAATCCGAGGCAGCATGGTATGAGGATGAAAGTGAAGTCGTATCAATGAATGGCTGCTATCATAGGATCACATTCAATGATAACGCCACATGCTTTTCCGGAAGTAATTTTTCTGATAATATCATCGATGCTGAGACCACGCGGAGCGAGGATGGAACAGAAGTCCCACCGGTGGGTGGTTCGTATTTGGATGAAGTATCAAGAAGTATTGGCGTTACACGACAAACAAGATATGGCACTCAAAGCTACCACAAAGACGCCATGTCCGAACATCCATCAGAGGACGATGATGGAAGTGTGGAGTGCACTGTATATGATTTGCCCAATAGAAAAGACTGTGTCGGAGTCATTCAAATAAATCTCAAACAATGGAGGTCCACCTCCATCGAGGAAAGTGAACTCAGTGATTTTGAATCCGAGGCAGCATTAAATGAGGATCGAAGTGAAGTCGAATCAGTGAGAGGCTGCTATCATATGATGCAATTTAACGATGACGCCTCGAGATATAAACAACGTGATGTCTCTGTTAAAAACTTCGATATTGAGACCACGTGGAACAAGGATGGAAGAGAAGTCCCATCGGTGAGTTTGGGTATGGACGGAGTATCAAGAAGTATTGGCGCTACACGCCAAACAAGAGATGATATCAAAGGCTTACACACAGCAGTCAGACCCGAACATCCATCAAGGGACGATGATGGAAGTGTGGAGTCATCTGTATGTGATATGCCTACTAGGAAAGACAGCAAAGGAGTCAGTCAAATGAATTCAAAAAATCCAGTGCAATCCACCTCCATCGATGAAAGTGTAATTTACGATTTTGAATCCAAGGCAGCATGGAAAGAGGATGGAAATGAAGTCGTATCAGTTGGAGGCTGCTATCATAATGAAATCAAAGTCGTATCAGTGGGAGGCTGCTATCAGATGGCGCAATTTAACGATGACGTCTCGAGCTTTACCAAACGTGATGTCTCCGTTAATAACTTCGATACTGAGACAGCTTTGGGCGAGGAGAGAACAGAAGTCCCATCGGAGGGTGGTTCGTTTATGGAAGAAGTATCGAAAAGTATTGGCGCTACAGGCCCATCAACAGGTGGCACCCAAAGCTACCACGCAGACGTCATTTCAGAGCATTTATCAAGGGACGGCGATGGAACTGGAGATTGCCCAGTAAATGACATGCCGACTAGAATGCCCTTTCGTCCTACAAGTTGCTGCAATATCTTTGAAGAGGAGTTCAGTTATGTCGAAGAAATAGAAGTTGAATACTTGACGTCGATCAATCATGCCACTCGCGACAGCGACTCTCCTATAAACAAATCCAAAACCGCACCCACCTACCCCTCAACGAATTTCAAAAGAGGACGGAGGCGAAATGGTAGACTTCATCAATCCTTTCAGACAAGTCTACAAAGAACAGAACCCATATCTCGTGCGGCAGTACAGTCCTCGAAGTTTTATCAAATTACCCAAGAGAAGCACGGCGTTCATCGCGTTTCTGATAAAATTTCTTCACATATTAACTCCGAAAAAGTGGCGCGCAACGTTGCCCCTACTGACAGCTCTAAAGCAGATGGAGTATTGGCGAATCCCTGCGAAACCTCTATAGGAAAGAAGGTCGAATCAATTGAGGTTGAGTACTTGCTTTCTCCTTCTACCGAAAACAAAACAAATGGAGTAAAGGTGAATACCACTAGGGGGTTGGGTACCAGTTGTCGCAACTCTGCACCTACGTACCCGTCAGTAAGTCTCAAAAGAGGACGGAGGCGACATGGTAGCCTTCATCAATCCTTCCTGACAAGTCTACAAAAAGCAGTCCCAAAATCTCGTGCGGCGACTGTAGAGTCAGTAAAGTTGGAACGAATCACGGAAGAGACAAATGACATTCATTGCGTTTCTGAAGAAATATCGTCACATAATAAATCCGAAAATGGGGCGCTCAACATTGCCCCGAGTAACAACTCCAAAACAGATAGAGTGGTGGCGAATCCCATTTCGGAACTGGGTACCAGTGAAGTCGCGAATCCATGCGACATCTGCCTAACTGGCGCATTTATCGGGGGAGAGTATGCTACCGTCGCTGAGCTTGGTACTTGCTGCCCAGGTGGTGTCTTTGCAGGTGATGACTTCAACCCATTCACAACATTTATCAGGGGAGATTATGCCCCTGTCGCTGAGTATGGTAGCATCTGCCCAGGTTGTGTCATTGCAGGTAATGACTTCATCCCATTCACAACATTGGGTGGAACTTTATCAGAACCGAAATCGTTACCATTTACCCATGATACTAGTTCCAATAACCGCAAAATCCTCGAGCGTTTTGAGGTTTAATGCTGCCCAATGTTTGCTCCCAGTCCCACTGCTTCCGCTGTTCTTTCTGTGGAGTCAACCAGTGTTGATGCGGGATTTTCGTTCGTCTCAATTGATTTTTTGTCATCTGGTATGTGTATCGCAACTGATTCAAAAATCAAAGTTATGACAAGGTCCTTAATGCCTAGTAGGAAATAAGTTAGGAGTAGAACGTAAGGCCTCTAACAAGTGATAAAACATTAATGGTATTCCATGGTCAGGAACACACCAATTAACAACATATCACCACCACTTTCTGTGGACGAATACTATTCTGCTCCATCTTATTCAAGCCACTCTAGCTGAGGTTGAAATTGTCTCCTTACAACTGGCCGATTCCCACATTAATTAAGTCAGAATGGAGTCAAGCCAGCAATGATCGTCTGCAATCATCCAAACCAAGTCATCTCTTTTCAATGTATGTCGTGTCGGTTGATTACAGCGGCTTATCAACACGTCTCGCGTTCTAGCAATCGTCGAGACGCAGATAGGAGAACCTGCTAGCGCGATCTTCAAGTGCGGTTGCTAAGTACTCGGATGAACAGAATATGTCCATATTTCACATCAACAGTTTGACGCAATCACAACAGCTCGCCAAGCCTGGAAAGACCGGAACAACTTGAAACCCTCCGCTGCTTCTCCCTGGGTCGGAAACGATCACGCCTGTTCCCGATGAAGGTCTTCGCATTGAGATTTACCATGACGTGAGAATCGATGCTGCTCCAACTCCTGCTGGGAGAGAGGGCGCCGCTGGTGGCATCTCGTTGTTGGATGGTCCGTAACTCGGGCGCTGAACTCTTCCTCGTGTACGTGTGAGATGCATACGATATCGCTGATGATGAAGTGGCACTAATGTCAGCCATGGTTGCAGTTGTCCATGTACTAGTCGTGGACGTAGGGATTGTAATGGAACCGTCGGAGGCGGCCGCCATGTTTTTAACCAGTCCGTGCAAATCGTCAAGACTAACGGAACCATCCACGTGGATGCCCTGGCAATCGCTATGACGTCGAAGGGCAAAGCCGCTTGTACGATCTTCGCGTGCGAATGCAAAGTTAGGTGCCGAATGGATGCTATGCGATGATCCAGTCGCGGACAGTGGAGTTGTACGCGATATGCTACCAACGGCTGCCAAGAAAGAAGCATCGGAGGCGATCGCACTGTCGTTAACTACTTTTCCATCCAAATCGACGTGGTGGCTCTTGTTGGAACGTGGATTGGAGGACCAAATGGTTCTATCACTCCTAACGTTACAACCTTCGTTGAAATCACGACAAAGCGAAGCTAAGTCGGGTGCAGATCGCACCAGTTTATGTCTTTTCTCGCAGTAAGAGAGCCTCGATTCTTTTGCGCTAGTGGCAGACATTGATATCGCACCGGAGGAAGCGGCTAGACGAGGCGAATCATCGTCAGATGGGACGACGGCGTTGTCGTTGACCAGCCTCAAACACCTCCACCAGTATTTCTTGCTCAACATCTTCCTCGCGTTGCGCGTCGATTCGAGCGACACCGAAAGGGTCTCGCCGTCCATGTGCCTCCCGACCAATTTTGCATACGACCAAGCGCCGGAGCTGCGCCTCACGAATAGGTGCGAGCCGAGAGGCATGCGACTCGACATGAGGAGGATGAAGTCGTCCTCGTGATACATGGACGGGGGTATCGAGTGTTGCTCGAGACGAAGCGCGTCGCCGACCCGATAGCTGGCGCGGACGTTGGCGTTTGCGCTCGATCCATGGCGTCGCCAGAGTTCTTCATCACTGAGAGGGGGAGCATCAACGTCCTCGGGCCGATATGATGCAGGGCGAGCTATTGGCATCTCGGAGGTAGGCATGGTGACGGATGATGGGGAGATCGATTGCGCCTTATTCGTCATCGTCAGGTTGACCGGCCCGGTTACCGTGACATTCGAACCATTGCCTGTATCCCGACGAGACAAACCCACGTCAGATGCGGATCGAATCAAAATTTTCCTCTTCTCGTCCTTACGAAACATCGGTGGACAAGGAGGGCCGGCGTCGTATGCGACCGGACCATTCGTTTGCATGTTGGCGGCATCACAAGTTGGGTAGATCGATTGCGTCTCTTTCGACGTCGTCGCGGTCCTCATTATGGCGCGATCGTCGATGGCGATCAAATTCACCGACTCGTTCGCTGTGGTATTCGAACTGTTGTCGAAATCGCGACGGGGCGTACCCGACTCGGATGCGGATCGCACCACGGGATCATCACTCGGATGGCACCGCGGAGGGTCATCGACGGATGCCACGGTACCCGTCGTCCGCATGCTTTCCCTCGTCGTGCGCGACGCCCGTCCAAGCAGCGGAGGTGCGCTCGACGAAGTAATTCGAGCGGAACATCTCGATCCCATCCGACTCGGGCGGTGGGGGGATCGAGCGGCACACGAAGCGGGACTCGTCGTCGACACGGCGGCCGAGCCGCCACGGAAGGAGGATGCGAGGCGATGCGGGTCGTCATCGGACGATGATGCGACGACTACGTCGTCATTCACGAGCCGGAGACACCTCCACCAGCATGCCCTATCGAGTACCTTCCTCGCATAATATCGCGTCGAGGATTCGAGGGATATCGTCAGCGATTCGACATTTGCGTCCCTATCCATCAACGTGGCATACGTCCATTCGCCGGAGGAACGCCGA
Organism: Cyclostephanos invisitatus; assembly: GCA_036939675.1. Classification (NCBI taxonomy): domain Eukaryota; phylum Bacillariophyta; class Thalassiosirophyceae; order Thalassiosirales; family Thalassiosiraceae; genus Cyclostephanos; species Cyclostephanos invisitatus. The sequence continues at coordinate 8,301 of JALLBA010000731.1, forward strand.
ACGAACAGGTGCGTGCCGAGGGGCATGCGTCGACTCGACGATAACATGGATTCGAATTCGGCACGACGAATGCGACGACTCGAGTGCGTTATCGCGTGATGTTCGCGACGCAATGCCTCGCCGACGCGATATGCGACGACGCGGGAGTCGGCATCGACGTGCGATCCGCGACTCGCGCCGCGTTCGATATCGCGATGCCTCGACGCATCATCGTCGCTTTCGTCGTCGTGATCATCATGGGTGGTCGTCATCGTCGTCGTCGACGACGCGACCCGTCCCGACATCGGACGGGGCCGGGGGGATATCCCCGCATCCGCGACGCTCGCGCGGCGTCGTTCGGTCCGTATTCTTTCGACGGATGCGATCGCATCGCATCGCCCCCCCCTCGTGTCCATCGTCGACGTGGCAGTCGCGCGATCCTCACCCCGTGCGCCGGCGTCGCGTCGTCTCTCCCGAATGCGTCGATGGCGGTCGTCGCGATTGTCGGTCCCAACGTCTGTCGTCGTCGTCGTCGTTGTCGTCGTCGTCGTCATCCCGCCATTTCCGATCGAGCACATCCGCCGCCGATCACGCGACGACGACGACGACGACGACGATCCCACCATCCCCCCCCCCTTCGACCCCCCGATGATGGTAGGATTCGAGGCATACCCCCCCCCTCCCCCCCCGACGCGCTTCCCCGTGCATTTTTCGCCTCCGCCGATGAACGTCCGTCGATCGCCATCACCACGACCACCACAGCGACGATGCACATCGCGACTCGATGGGATGTCATGATACGTCGTCGCGAACGCGAACGTCGACGACGGCGGCGGATCGCGCGATGCGAGCGATTCGCGCGTCCCGTTACGTCGTCGTCGTCGTCGTCGTCGTCGATCGGCGACTCGCGTCGGGTCGATGCCTCGACGGGGACGCTCGTCGTTCTCGCGGACGCGGTCGCGATCGACGTCGTCGAGGTCCGTGGGGTCGTTGCAGTCGTCGTCGTCGTCGACGTCGTCCGGCGGGTCCGCGCCGCGACGATCATCGACGCGACGATGACGACGACGACGACGACGACGACCGTCGATGGCCCTCGAAACGTCGGAGGGGGCGAATCTCCCGACGACGTGCGCATCCCGTCGTGCGTCGACGTCGACGACACGGAGGGACGTACGTCGGGACGACGACGACATGGGCGTCGTCCTCCCCGTCGTCGTCGTTACGCTTCGTCGACGATCGCGAATATCGTCGAGATGCGCGTCGTCGTCGGGCGCGTCATCATTCGTCGTCGTCCCACCCCCCCCCGTCTCCCCCTTGCCCCCGACGACGTCGCGACGATGGTCGTCGGTCGCGACGGCGCGAGGGAAAATACGAGCGCGACGCGCCGATGCAATCGCGTCATCGCGATGGACGTACGGATCGTCGTCGCAGCCGGTGCCGTCGCTGCTGCTGCTGCTGCTGCTGCTGCTGCTGGAACTAGTGCCGTCGTCGCCGCTGTCGCCGCTGGAACTGCTGGAACTGCTGGAACTGCTGATGCGGCCGTCGCCGTCGCTAGTGCTGTCGCTCGTGCTGCCGGTACCGCCCCGACCGACCCCGCCGATTCTGATCGGCCTTTTCATTTCTAGCGGAATTTCGTACTAGTCGCATATCATTTTATGGATGGGATGGTCATTGGCGTGCATCGAGGGTTTCATGGTGTTTTGCGTGGGTTGCGCGACGGCCGGTGTCCGCGTGTGTGAATCTTTAGAGAGAGAGAAATTTTTTTTGTGGCTGGCTGGCTTGTGTTGTTGTTGTGTGACCCTTCCTCGGCCAGCGCGGCTACCGCTAGGCTTGTCCCTTGAAATCTCCCCCAAGAGATTTCAGACGGATGGAAAAAGAACGATAGATACTTGTAACCTTTATTGTATGAAATATGGTAACACGCTCATGGTTTTTTTTGCGGACAACAATTTATCGAATGTATTAGGATCGTGTATCGTCCAAACAGAAGTGGAGTCGCGTTTTAGATCTTTTCTCGGCATTTTTTGGTCCTCCATGTGATAATGGTTCCTATGTAGAGAGAAACGGCAGATGGATAAACCTCGCTAGCGAGAAACAAAAAACATTGTTGGGCCGGGGAGGATCCACACGCTTCCCTGAGACGGACAATACCCAGCGAGCTTGTTGATTGTTTGAGTGACGACGCCGACACTGTGAGAGAGAAGGAGATCGCATTGTCATCATTGTTGAGTGCGAGGGAGGGAAGTGGGGAGGGACATTGTCGTGAGCAACGTCGAGCAGTGCATCAACATTGAGTTGGACGAGAGAGGTAGGAGGGCTGGGGTATGGGGGGACAGGGATGACAACGAAGGGCTTGGAAGGAGGAGATTGCGTCGTAGTCGTCGTCATCGTCGTAGTCGAGCCGAGTGGGTTCAGGACTTGGGGGAACTAGGTGAGAGGGACAACAACGATGGCAAGAGGGGAAGACACGTCTTCATCATCGTCGTCAATGTCGATGTTGACGCTGTCAACTCCAATCCCAGCTGTCAAGCATGCACGACTGTGGGGAAAGGGAGCGACGGCGCTCATGCTGTGGCCTCACGTTCGGGGGTGGCATTGGCTTGGTGGCGAGAGAGAGAAGGAGAGAGGCTCACAGGTGTTGGAGGAGGTGGGACCTAACAATCAACATGAGGTGGGGGGAGAGGGGTGGTGGAGGGAAATCGACAAAGACAACAACTGAAAAAGGGCAGATGCCGTGCGGGCAAAGATCTGGGGGAAAGGGTGACAAGGGGAGGACAACGGCGACCATTGCAGGAGGAGAAAGTCGTGTCTTTGTGCGCATGAATGCTCCGCCTCACGCGACAAAGTTTCAGGATTTGCCACGCCAGACGGCGATGCCAGATCCACCCTTGCATGGTGAGGAGGTGTCCGGCGAGGGCTAAACGATGCAAAACCTTTATTGCTCATACCTAAGGCAAGTGGGAATGCAAGTGCCGCCATGGGGGGCACGTTGTATCAGAGTTAAAATGGGTGTAGAACATTAAGTAAAGTCAACTTAACTTTTTAGGGGGTTCGGACCATGTAGCTTGCACCTTGATTTTCCCTATGTTCTCGTCAACTTTACTTATGGCGACCTATACCATTCGAACCGTCTCTTCAAGCTCTTTTCGCATGTATAATTATATTTTGAGACACGTGAGTTTTTCATGGGGGTACTTGATTTAGCAATTCATACTTAATCTAGTATTTTGTGTGCCCTGGGAACCAATATATTCATAACAAGGGGAGAGGCATATTACTTAGCATTAGTAGTACAATGATGTTTAAACAGAATTTTCTCACTAATGATTCGTTTTAGAAAAAAATCGTCCTAACCATGTTAATTGTTTGTATGAGATGTGGACTAAAATGTATCCTTCTCTATGTTGTGATCTGTTGACATTTGTAGTTCAATAGTATCAGCTCATATCGATGCGTGAGTCCCCCACAATGTTGAGCCAGAAACAATAATTTGAGCAATGGATCATTAACATTTATAGTAAACCTTCGTTGAGGAGTATTCAATGATCCGGAGCTATTACAAGTCTCTCTCTGTTTCTCTCTGTTTCTCTCTCTCTCTCTCTCTCTCTCTCTCTCTCTCTCTGGAAAGATACAGACAAGCAGTCTTTTCCAATTGACCAATCCCAAATAAATTCTATGGATCATCATCACCATCTGTCCACTACTGCCCCGACAAAAAATGCCACAGTAGAATCCCACCAGTTACACTAACGTTCAACGAATCAACTCCAGCCCGCGAACTGCCCTCGTCTGCTCCGGCATCACCTACGGTCATTCCACCTCCACCGCCCGGTATTCTCACAAATCCTGTGCACGCGCGAGCAACAAGTGTACGCAAGCCTCGACCTGCAATAAAATTTGAAGAAGATAGGAAAGGAATTGATCAAGTTAGAGTGAAAGGGGGTGGGTGAGGAAAGGAGGGACACCGAACGTGTGAAATGAAATATACAAGAGACAATAGAGAGGTTCCGACAACTGCGTCCGTCCTTCTATCGTGCAACTCACCCTCTGATCCAAGGACGATTATTGTGGGCCTTCCGGTCTTCACGTCGTTTAGGTCGAAGCATCGCGGTTTAGGCCGAATGGATCCTGCATGTTCGCCATCGTCGATGTCGTCGACCACGACGCTGTCAACAAGATCCCATTTGTTGTCTTCGTCGTCGTCGTCATCGTCGTAGCCATCCTCGTTATCCCTTCCGCCACCCCGAACGACGGCGCCGTCCGGCACATCCGCGGCGGCGCCGAGGACCGTCCATCCGTCATCGCGGGCGGAATTCAACAATTTCGGTAGGTTCGAAGTCGAGTAGATCGTCATGAATTCCAATGCCCCAGCGCTCGCCGCGCTGTGTGCGGCGATAATGAAGAGGGATGGATTAAAGATGAATGTACCGATGCGATTCACAACAAGTACACATGCATGGGCATTTGGGATATTATGCACATACCTGACGGTGGGGGAAAGGGGAGACGAGTTCTTCGAGCACACAAGGATTCCCACCCCCCCCTTGCCCCCTCTTCGCCTTCTCTCGACCGTATCATCGTCATCGGTGTAATCATTATCATCGTCGTCGATGATGCCCCCCGGTCCGCCGCCCAAGAAGTACGCGGACCTGATCAATGCGCCTATTTGGGATGGATGAAGTCGTCGTCGGTTTCAAGGATAAATACACTACATCTCTAGCGGGTCCAAAAACAATAAACTATGACACGCTCGGCATTCCCAACCTGTTTTTCTCAGATTATATGAAACTCACCGAGATTCTGAGGATCCACGACCTCGTCGAGCGCCAACCACAACGACGGTCCATCCCGTCCTCCTCCTCCTCCTCCCACGCTCATCCCCCCCGCGCGATCGATCGCATTCGCGCTCGTCGTCGACGCCCCACGCAATCTCCTCGCCGGTACGAAGTCGAGCATGCCGCATCGGAGCACGTACCCCTGATGGGGTCGACTGCCGCACAATGCGTTCAATACGCCCTTATCGACCTCGATTATCGGCAACCCGATAGTCGACGCGAGGTTCAGTATCTCGTACGATGCCTCCCTTTTGGCATCGCTACGGGCGGTGGATTTGTCGAATGTCGCCGACGTTCGCCTGCCCCCGCTGCCGTTGTTGCCGCCGTTGGCATTCCCGCCACCCAACGTTCCCTCCTGAACGAATAGGCGCGGCGATAATCTCGCCTCCGGCTTAATGACCGACGCATTACCCCTCGTCGACGATTGGGCGCGACGGGGATAGTCCTCGTCGCCGAAGTCCCCGACGTCGTTATCGATATAGTCATCGTCAATATTGTCGTCAACGTCGACATCGGCATCGTCATCGTCATCGTTCCTTGCGAAGTCCCTCACCCCCGCCTTGAGCGCGTTCAACACCGGCGCTATTCCGTACAGGTGCTCGTATCCGGCATTCTCGATCGCGCGCAGATTGATCTTACCAACCGACGACGGGGATGCGACGCCGCCGACTCCGCCGCCTCCGGCCGTCGATTCGTCAGCGGATGCATAACGCCCTCCCGCGCCGCCGCGGCCATCCCTGCCCCCGAAGTTGCCGCCGACTCGCGCGCCGATGCGTGCACCACCGTCGCGATAGTCGACGCGATCGCCTCCTCCCCCTCGACCGCCGAAGCGATCGCCACCTCCGCGTCGACCGCCGAAGCGACCACCGCCGCGTCCGCCGCCGCCACCGCGACCGCCGCGTCCGCCGCCTTCACGTCGGTATCCGACGTACTCGTCGTCACCACCGTATCTCCCCCCGCCACCCCTCCTACCGCCACCACCCCTTTCCCTCCCTCCTCCACCTCCCTCCACTGACCTTGGTCGATCGCCCACCCCCCCACCCCCACCTCTCCTCCCCCCACGGTCTGTATTCCTCCGAATCGACGACGATGGGGCGTAATCTCGTGACGCATCGCCGATTCCGTCGTCGTCGTCGAACCAGCTCCCCCCGCTTCCTCCTCCGATGCCACCCCCGCCCTCGATCCCACCGGCCCCCCCGCCGCGCCTGGGAGGACGAGTCGGCCTCCCGACACCGCCGACGTCGTTCGCGACCCCCCCCCCCGCCGACGTCGTCGACGACGATGACGAAAACGAACGGCG
>JALLBA010000732.1:0-14413 GCA_036939675.1 Cyclostephanos invisitatus
AAAGGTGTTAAAGATACAGCTCGTGTGTCACAGGTAAATTAGGTACTGTTTGGTATGTAATTTGCGTAAGGAGATACTTCTTGCGGGATGGGGGAATTATTTATGGAGATACTTGTTTTCAATTCGTACTTAATTTAGTATTTTGGGTGCCCTGGGGACCATTCTTATCTCCCGGTGGTTTTTATTCCCCGGCCGTAGGGTGCCTAACCAACCGAAATACAATAAATACGGTACATTACGTAATTAGCGGAAAAATAATAGGGGGGAGGCACTCTTTTTCGGGGGAACTACGGTCGCAACGGTCGAACGGTCGCAATATTAACTCCTATGTATGTGATGTCTTTTTTCTGGCGAGGATCACAAAAACACGAATGATATTGAGATACATTTTCATTTCATATTATTGTTTTCACACTTAGGAATAAGGTGTTTTACACACTTCCTAGTCGCCAGAAGAGATACATTGAGATGAGAAATCTCCCCCCGTGCCCTTTACTACCCGCAGAATTCGTCATCGTTATGGGGCCAACGTTTAACACAACGCAAGGAAACAACTCGATCCTTATCTGAATTGGTCCGAGGACAACAATGAAGATCCATCATGCATTATTCTCGGCCCTGTCATTGGTTAATCTCGCTGTGACCGTTGGCCAATTGGCGAACATCCCGGCCAAACTGCACCTAGTTGCTGCCGAGAAAAGGGGGCGCTGGCGTCGACAGGCTCGAGGAGAGGCGATAGGCGATTCGTCGTCCACTCTCATGTCCATGCCGAACATTGTACCGGCTACCGCGACGACTGGGGTGTCAACCTCTCCGGTGACTGCGGCCATCTCGCCAACGGCCGAGAGTTCAGCTTATCCGACGTACTCCCCGACGATTGACATTGAAACGTCTCCGGTTACCACGACCGAGAGTACAACCTCACCGGTATCTACGGTGGCTGTTCTAACTCTCTCGCCAACGACTGAGAGCCCAGCATATCCAACCTATTCCCCGACGACTGACGATGCAACCTCTCCAGTCACCACGGCAGCGGTCGAAACTATTCCGCCGATGACTGCATCCCCAACTCAGTTATCATCAAATGATAAACCGGACGGCACAGATCGTCAGATTGAAACGGGAGGTCCAACAACGTCCCCTGCACCTACTGTGTCCGCCTCGCCTTCAGCCGCACCTATTGTCGTTCTTACGCCAACCGAGTCCCCAGTGTCAGCGACATTGTCTCCGTCTTCCCCCCCGACGCGAACGAGTGTATCTGAATCTCCCCTTACACCACCAGTGGCACCGACTACTGCATCTCCAATCACGTTGCCCATCACGAACCCGCCCTCTGGCTCTCCCGCCGCGTCGCCAACTACAGGAACGCCCACGTACGATCCCACGATTGCACCCTCTTCTATCACAACCGACATTCCAACGCCGAAACCCACGCATATCCCCACACATGCTCCGTCCGATGCACCGACGATCCCTCCGACCATGAGTCCTACAATTCCTCCGACGACAAGCAAACCGATCAGCTCACCCGTCACGGCCATCCCAACAACAATGAAGCCGACAAGCTCACCGACGGTACAGTTGATTGGAACGTCCATACCGACTGTCTCATCTACTGGCCAACCTACGGCACAGATTGCGACGTCAACACCGACTGTCTCATCGACTGGATCACCGACGGCAAAGCTGATTGCCACATTCACACCGAGTGGAACAAGCAATATGACGAATTCGCCGGTCCCAACTCTCACTCCCCTCCCTACGTCCTTTCCCACATCGCAGTTGACCGGACCAGTGCAAACTATTGGATTGAAAGTGATCTTGACCGGAATTGAGGGCATTCCTGACCGAGAGGAATGGGAAAGTACTACTTCCAGCTACTATGCTGAAATTTACGATAAAACCTACAGTTCTTTCACGTACGACCATGAGATTGAGGTGAGGATAACAGAAGTTGCGTCCGTTGGCTCCTCAAGAAGCAGGGGGTTGAAGTCCCTGAGAAGAATCGATAGGGCGTTACAATCGAACGATGTGTCAGTGGAGGTCACATACACACAAGACATGTGGTATCGCAGCGATGATCCAAACATAGATTCAACTAAAGCGTTCAATCCTCTACTCCCGCTGAGCACTGACATACTTCGTAATGAATATGTTGGAGAGCTGAAGAAGCTAGAGGGTTACGATGATCTCACTAAAGTGTCCGAGATTTTTATTTCGAGTGATGGCGGTGGAGGCGGCGACAGCGGCGGGGACCAACCAAAAGTATTGTCAGTTGGGGCAATCGTCGGTATTGCTTCTGGAATAACCGCGGCGCTGATCGTGCTGGTGCTTGGACTTTGGCATATCAACAGAAAGAAAAACAACGGGAACAATAATCCAAACGACGAGATCCCCACTGTGATGGAATTTACGAATGACCAAGAAATGACGTCGGCCTCCGGAACGGCGATGGGGTCCTCCATTCCACGATCGTACGATTATCAAACGATCGGCTCGATGGATTACGATTATGCAGCCGCATATGGTGGCATGGGGGTTGGCGAGGCGTCGGAGGCAGGTGGTACCATGGGTTCCCGAACACGCCAAACGGCGGCCGATGCAGATGATGTGGCAATTGGTAAGATAGTGTCAGCGAAGAATTCCTTATTCTTGGTACATTGAAAAATTTCACTCATTGTTCATCTCACAGTGTCAAGAGTGACCGAATCGGGTGTGTCCGTCTTCTCCGAGGACCCGACCTTCGACCAAATGTACGAATCCGATTTGCACGAGGAAATTCTCGATGTCTACGCCCCGGCCGGTAAGCTGGGCGTGGTGATCGACACACCCAATGATGGGGCGCCGGTTGTGCATGCGATCAAGGAGACGAGTCCCATAGCAGATAAGATCAAGGTGGGAGATAAACTCGTCGCCGTCGACGACGAGGATACCCGCACTATGACGGCAATTAAGATTTCGAAGTTGCTAGCTCGGAAGAAGGACAATGAGACGCGAAAACTAACTATCATTCGACTCACGAAAAGGTAATCAGAGATGATTTTGTACTAAACCCGAAAAGTTGATGAGCATCAATTTTAGAAATAGTTTAAAAGTTTATAACCGATAATAATCTTGTACACCCGAAGAATTTAATGGACCGCAAAGGGTCTTCAAAGCATGCTGCTTTGTGAGCCCTCCTTGCGTGCCGTTTGTCAACCATTCCCATGCACGCGAGCGCGAAACGCCACCGACGCATATCATGCCATCAAAATTTGAGGACAAACCAAACCGCCGAGAAGGGGGCTGCACGAGAGCGTAATCTTTAATTTCCCAATCATAGTCATTAAAATCGAATAAAACCAACACATACGCATCAAATACCCAGCATCCAAGCCATGCTGAATCCGTTAAAACGAGCAGTCCTCTAGAGATTTATTAGGGGGGTACGATATGTTATAACCTCAAATGTTGCATAAAAAGAAGACGTGGGCATCGAAAGTCCTGGGCATTCGATGAAACGTTCGACACGTGTCACCCCTCTGTAGATATACATTAACACCACAAACGTGTTATTCGTCCGATCCATACACATGACGATATCAATGCCGCGCTTCGCGACAAGACCGATCTATACAGACGGGGTGATCGTTTCTCATCGATGTTGCGTAGATTTCGTTCCTCCTCCCCCCCAACCAACAACCTCACGACGATTGGGAGCGGCGGCGACGAGCGGGCCTATACATAAGTGGATATTCCTCTCCTTCCCTTTCCCCCCCGACCGACACAATGAAACGCACATGCCATTCCAAATATTCTCTCTCACGATATACATGTAAATGTGAATCATACATTAGTTACGACGAAATGATACCCCCCCCCCTGGGCATCATCTTCATATCGATCCCATCGTTCTTCTTCGTCGTCATCGACATCGAATTATTAATCCTCTCGTCCGTAGTATCGATCATGTTGAAATATCCAACGTCCCTATCGCCGAATACTTCGTCTACATCGCGTATGATACCTGACATCGACAATAGCGTCCCGCCCACGAGGGCGATTTCGCCTACGTACGATCGTGTTACGGCATACGCGAATTCGCCGACGTTAGTATCGTCGACGTGGCCATATCCCCAGTCGGATTCGTCGTCGTTCTTCGTTTTCCCACCCAGGTACGTCCTCGTGAGGGTCATGTCGAACGTCCTCCTCGAGGCATCATATTCGTGGACGTCCGTGACGGCGAACGACTCGTTCCACGTCCCTCCACCGTTCAAATGCCTCGGTCCGTTCGTAATCCCCAGCGTTATCGTATTATCCCCGTGGAGGTATATGTCGGTCATCATGATTTCGGAATCCTCCATCTCCTCGAGGTGATAATGACGATCGTGTAAATCGAGATTATGGCAAGACGACGGCGGTGTGCACGCGTTGGATGCAGATGAACGGGGGGACGAAAAAATTGCGGTTGTGGATATGAAGGGGGTGGAGCGGAAGTGGGCGGATGATGTCGGCGATTCGATGTCGGACGACCTCCACCTACCCCTCCCACAGCTACACCTGCATCCCGGTGGGAGGGAGAAGGCGTCGACGATGATGGCGGTCGTCGTCGCGACGAGGACGATGGCAATGACGGGCATCGATGCGACGATGGTCATCGCGCGACGATGACGACGGACCATGATGCTATGAATGAATGTTTTTGATCAGTGTGAGCAAAGTCTGTGACGACCGGTTCGATATTGAATGTTCTAACAATGGACATCGATGGACCGGGCGTCGTCTGTGCGTGCTGATGTTGTGTCTTCCCTTCATGACGCAGAATTTCGTACGGTGCAAATGGTATCGTACAGTACGCCCATGATTTCTAAGGTGGGCAAACAAGCGCTCACGAAAAAAAGGACAGGCGCAAGATAGGACAATGACAACCATATCATTTTTTATCCCCCCTCCCGCAGCAGCATCGGCAACGGTCGGAAGAATGTCGAACGAGGATGCATCGGTCGACCGGCACGCAAGGGATGTCGCGCGGGCGTCCCCCAGAGGACAAGCGCCCAATGCCACTATCAAGGAGGGGGAAATGGAAAGCTGGGCGTCGTTATTAGCGCTCGCCAATGACGAGACGACGGCCGGCGCCATCCTACCCGCTGTGGCGAACGCAAACGATCACGAGATCATCGTAAACGACGAGAACAATACTATCCTGGGGCAGAAACCACATCATACTCCACGACCGGCTGGAGGGTCGAACGTCGTTGTCGGCGCCGCGCATTCCGTCGTTGCGGGAATCGCGCCAATCCGAGAGGGCGCGCCATGCGACGTTTATTCTCCTCGCAATAACGACGAGTCCACGAGCGGTCGTACTCCTCCCGCAGGGGGGACGAGGACCACGATGGACACGTCGATCGATCGAAAATTGTCCCACCACCATCGCACCCACCAGCACGTACTCGATTCGAAACGCGCCAACGCCGCCGATCCCGCATCCGCCGCGGCGGGCGAATGCGCCAAGAAGGACGAGGAAGCGGATGCGATGGGAGGGATCGGGGCGATGGGATCGCCGCCCGGTAATACGAACGAGTCGTGCCGTCCCAGCATGGCCGCGTACCCGAACGGATGTCCCGTTTGGTTCGACGTGCGAAAATCGAGGTCGTGTCCCGAGCGCATCGCGGCAACGGCGGGCGTCATCAGGAATAGCGCGATCGATGCAAGCGAGCGAACGTTCGAGTACGAGGTGGAAACGACGGGGGAGCGAATTACCAAGACGAAGAGGATCGAGGAGGGGGAGGTCGCGTACGCGGTAAAATGTCCGGTCCTCGTGACGAGGATTAAGGACGGCGGTACCACCAACGACGTCACACGCGACGACGACGACGACGACGACGATGGCACCTACGATGCGATGGTCGGCGAAATCGTCGACGTCAGGCCCGCGATACGAGGTGGCGTAAGGACGTTCCTCTATTCCGTCCTGATATCGACGAACGACGACGACGACGACGACGACGGGGGCGGCGGAGTACTAATCGAGAGGGACGTCGTGTCGGAACGCATACGATACCGTTTCTCCCTCGAGGCGCTGCAATATTCGATCAGGGAGGTGACGTCATCTTCCTCGTCGCATCGAGGGGGGAAGAGGAGGGCGTTGGGCATACGAAGCAATGGGGGACGACACGAGCCGATGCGCAATGGCATGCCGCCGTCGGTGGAGCCGAAGAAGAAGATGTGGAGGAAGAAGGAGGAGACTTCGATTGAATCCTTGGGTCGCATCAATGTTAGCATTGATGCCGATGAGGATGCTGATAATTTGGACACGATGCATGCTCTTCCCCATGGTCTCGTGGCTCCATCGAGGTCTCGAGGACGGTGTACTAGCTCTCCGCTCATTCCACAACACGCCGCCCGTGGCACCACGCAAGTCCTCCCCCCGTCTCTACCCACGCCAAGTCCAGGAAATCTTCAACACCATCAGGCTCACCAGGGATCAGCATTTTCGATGCCCGTCACAATCAACGCCATCGCGGAACGCCGACTCGATGTTCCTCGGACATCTAGGAGCGAGGTGGCCGACGAATGGCGCATGCATCAACGCCTACCGCATCAGCTCACACTCCGATCGGTACATTCAAATGTGCCCCAAGTATCGGGAAAGAAGGCGCAAATGAACTTCCCCGATAAGCTGCACCTCATTCTGTCCACGCCGGTCTATTCTCATGTACGTCGATGATAGTGTGGTCCTTGTGCGTCTGTTTCGAGTGATTGTTCCTTTCTACTTCGAGAAAGGAGACGTTAGATCCATTTTTGCTGCCACAACCTCACTATCATTATTCCCGCCTATCTTACTACGAAAGATAATCTCCTGGATGGTAAGATTCATTTTTCAATACGTCATAATACCATTATCTTGCGCCGTCTGACTCTGAAATTTCTGCCGTGACCACATCTGCAATCGACAGCCGCACGGCAGGACATGGAAGATCCATAACAAGGAGCTACTCATGAGCGAGATCGTGCCCGAATTCTTCGCCCAGAGAAGATTTGAATCGTTCACGCGCCAACTTAATGGATGGGGCTTCAAACGACTTCAACAGTCCGGTAATGATCACAACGCGTACTACCACGAAAACTTCCACAGAGGTCTCCAAGGTTTGAAAGCAAAGACGAAGCGGGAATCACCAAATCGGGGAAAGCTCATCTCGCACATGGAAGAAGAGCCCAATTTCTACGAAATCGACAAACACTTTCCACTGTCTTCTTCGATGGTGCCACGCCAGAGTCATCTTCAATACCCTCCAACTCAATTGAGAGCAGGTGTGAGCTACAGAGCTTCACAAGAACATTCTTCACTTGATTACCACGCTATGCCCAACCGTTTCCCTCCCTTTCCAGGAGTCTACGGGCCTCCACCGCCTCTCTATGCGGCAGCTTACAACCAGGTGAGCTGCTATCCACACTACCCTCCTCGGTATCCAATGCATTATGGCTAGAATGGGGGAGTTCTTGGAAAGCGCCATTCGGCCTCTTACTATCTAGGGCAGCTCATTTGAGACGCATGAATGATTGAGATATGAGCAACGTTTTAGTGGACTTTGCTTACACAACTATAGTTGCAAAGCAAATTGAGCTCGACATCCTTGACTTGTAAAGTAGCGAATCATAACACTCCCGTTCATTCACTGGTTGTATGAGTCAAAGTGCCCCGTAGAAGGGTCCATCCCGTCAGAGCTGCCATGATCAACTAAATCATCGCCGTCAATACTAGCGTCGAGGCAGGTCGATGATACAGTGAAAGTTTTATCTTCCTTCGACTCCAATGACGGTGGCATTTCACATATGGGCTCATGCAATCCTCCATTGCTTCGTATTCCGAAAGCTTTCCACGTCTTCGCCTTTCCCTCCGTACTACTCCGTTCTTTTGTCACCGCTTGGCACACTTGCTTATCTAATCAATTTGACAGTAAAAAATTTATTTAGACAGCTCATGAGAATACATAACCACACACATACAAATTCATGGTGACAACACATGGCTGATCAACGAACAAAGACATAAGTTAGTCAAGTAGAACTCACCCAAGTGACATTTCAGACCGAGCTGGGATTTGAATGTTTTGTTGCAATTTGAGCATGACATCTCCTCCTCTTTTTTTGCCTCCTCTTCACATTCTTCTGTGACGCAATCATTCTCGTTCACATAATTAGTAACACGCATCAGCTCGTGTTGTCCCCCATTGCTTCGAATCCCGAATGCTTTCCTCCTCCCTAGCTTTGATAAGGAGGACGTCACTCCCCTGATCGAATATTGCAGCGCTTCGAGGGAGTATCGGTATCGTATCCGTTCTGGTACTACGTCCCGTTCCAATAGGACGCCACCCTCATCTGTCGGGATTAAAACGGAATAACAAAACATCCTTTTCTCGCCACGTCGTCCTCGAACCGCGGGCGTCACGTTTATTATTTCTCCACCAATTTCGGCGGAATCGCCGTCTTCATTATCCTTCATCCTCACCAGGACTGGACATCGAACAGCGAAAGCGATCTCCTCTTCCACAATAGTTCTCGCTCCGTGGTGGTGTTCGGAAGTCCCATCAATCCCTCCCACCACCGAGTGTAACCGCTCGATCTCGTACACAATCGTGCGCATGCACGCATCGAACGCGGCGGTCTTGACGACGCCCGTTTCCGCCGTGAGATGCCTCAAGCACGGTAGCGAATGCCGCACGTTGAACCACACCGGACATCCGACCGGGTACATGGCCGTACGACGGCACGAGTCATGTGTCCTTGGCGGTCTTATTTCCAACTTCTCCTCCTCAGTGCATTCGATTGCCGCGGCCTCCTTCGCCACCAACATTGCAGAACCGCCCTCCTCCCTCTCAGCTGCAAGGCTCGAATGGGACTTGGTCGACGACCCCCCCTCCCTTTCCTCCTCCTCCATCTTGCGCGCGCAGGTGCTCCTGCTCGTCATGAGGCCGTCGTCGTCGGTGAATACGTTGTCAAAGACGATCTCGGCCGCCGACCTTGGATCCTCCCGACATGCATCATCCTCAATGGAAGATGTGGCCTCATCCCCTCCCTCCTTGTCGTCACCACCATCATCGCCGCCACCGCCGTTGTCGATCCCACGTCGCGCGGTGACGTCATCCGACTGGGGAAGGGACGGCTGCAATACCTCTCCCCGAGCCGCGGCGGACGATGGCGATGACAATCCACCGCCATTCTCCTCTCGCAATTTCCTCCCCTCATCGACGAGTCCACGATCCATACCGAATTCGTCCTTGTCGTCTATGACGATAATGTCAACGATGTCATCGTCTTCTTCGTCGTCCAGGACGGTGATGTCGACGCAATGGTATGGAGCATGAGCACGATTACGAGGGATGCTGCGGGGGATGGTACGCGTGCGTCGTCGTTCGTGTACGATTGCACACGCCCTCTCGTGTACCGCCGCCTCCTCATAGTTAGGAAAACGCGCGACGTTGCACACGTCGCAGAGGAAGGATTTCACGACGACGCCGCTCTTCCTTTTTCTCGGACTCGTAGTCGTCGATAGCGTCGTAGTCGCCGTGGGATGTGTCGGCTCTCGAGGTCGCTCGTCATCGTCGTCGCGATGCCCCCCCCCGGCGTTGTTATGGTTATTCTTGTCAACATCATTCACGTCATCGATCGTGGGATCATTGTTATCGACGTCACAGTCTTCCTCCTTCAACCCCCCATTTGCCAAGGCGAAGTCCTCCACCGCTAGGACCTTCTCCTTCCAATATTGGCATTCCCTTGTCCCCCCGGTCCATTGGGGAGACTCGCGACGAAGCATATTGCCCCCCTCATCCGCGGTGGGATGTGAACGCACGACGACGTTATCATCCACATCTTCCATCATTACCACGGTAGCATCATCATCATCGTCGTCATCATCATCGCCCATACCGTCGATGCTGCTGAAAACGTCATCGTCGTCGCTATCGCTCTCCAATGCGGCGCGTTCCAACGCGGCGAGCGCCCTGAGCGCGATGGAGCTCCTCCTCCCACCGGATGTCGTCGTCCCCGTAGTCACCTTCCTCTCCTTACCCGACGTCGTGTTTGTTTGTGTCCTCACCTGTCCGATACAGTCATCACCCTCGCCGATGACGCTAGCGCGGACCGTCGCCATTGTTTTAGCCGTCATGGGAGACCCCTGCACTACCGGCTCGGTCGTCCGTCGTCTCTTCGGTCCACTACTCCGCACGGAGAGCGACTGTCCCCCCTCGGTCGTCATCGTGCCGGGGGGTCCATGGCATGGATTTCGCTCATTCTGATCCGCCGCCACCGTACTGATATCTCCGGTGGCGGAATCCACGGTCGTGGTAGTAGTGCGTCGCGATGGCATCATCGTCGTCGCGGTCCCCCCTCCATTTCCGCCGCCCCTTTTCGAGAAAAGCAGTTCAAGACGTTGATGTCTGTCCGCCGTCTAGTTATGAGGGTTAATAAATTACCTACCTAGGTTTTTTGATGTCTGTCCTTCGTCGAAATAAATAGGATTAACAAAATTAAATATATCTTTGTGACCGGATTGGTTGTCGTCGTCGCACGCAGCGCCGCCGGAGAGGACATTCCATGGACGTTGGTTCGAACCAAAATGCCGCGTTTTTATTCGCCCACCCCTAAGGGGAGACCTTGGCGATTGTTTTTTTCCGACGAGGGACGACGATGGACACAACATCATCTCTCTCGTGCGCTGGCGAATCAAGTCGCCATCGGCACTACGGTAGTCGGGGGAGATGAGCCATGATGGCATCGTCGTACCGCCAATCGCTATCGACCCCGACGGGCGATCTTCATCCCAACGTCGCGAATCGCGACGACGACGTTCGTTCTCGTCGCCGTTCCCGTCGTCGTTCCCGTCCCGGGACATTCCCATCGTCATCGTCGACGTCATACCGCCGACGCGATTGCCATGACGATGGGGAGGACGTCGGCGACGATGACGATGGCATCGAAAACCATTCCCTTATCCATCGCAGGACGAAACCCATGGGGAGGCTGATGCCCCTGATTTCGCTGACCCTGGCTCGACATCGTCGCGGGACGAATGGCGACGATAAACACGAGGACGACGACGACGAGGACGACGATGCGGGTCGACTCGAGAATGACGCATTGTATCGTGCGTGCGTCAGGCGACTGCTCGTGGGAACGATATTGATCCGTCACGGAGATGGAGGCGACGGCATCGTCGGCGGCGATGGCACGTCGATCATTCGCGTGCCGAGGCCGACGTGCGGCGGAATGGGAGGGGACGCTTCGTCGAGTGGTATCGTGCTTGATGTCATTCGCAGTCGACATATCGGGGAACGATCGCGCTTGTCGTGCGATGGAGGAGGAAGGGGGGGAGATGGAATGAGGAGGGGGGGACCGTGGGGACATTTTTTTCTCGAGTTTCGCATCGTCGATGCATCGCCCTCGACGTCGATCCATCCCAGGAAGGAGGGGGGGGAGAAATCCGAACGATACATCGCCATACCGAGCACGAGGATCGTATTCGTGTCGTCCGACGAGAAAGGAGACGACGTTAGCGACGCCGATCGCGTTCGTGCGGGGGAGGGCGAGACGACGGACGTGATGTCGCCGACGATCGTCCGCCGCGCGTCCTCCCCCCCCTCCCCCTCCCCTTCCCACGCCATTCATCATCGTCGGGCCGTCTCCATCCCCCCGCACGAGCATATCGTGGATTCCCTTCGATCGATACTGTCCTATCAATCGTCGACGACGACTGCGATTCACGATAATGACGAAGACGACGATGGAGATTACCGCCTCAATGACCTACCGGGGGACGACGAACGTCCATCATCACGACGTCCTCTATGCCATACCCGATCCGCCCCCCCGCCCTTCCCGCGCTCCTTCCTACTCTCCGGTCCGCCGGGCGTAGGCAAGACCCACTCGGTTAAGATGGCGATCGACATCGTTAATTCACGGCACCGTCGCCGCGTCGATATCGATCGTTACCGACCGATGGTTCGCCTCGTATCTATACGAGGATCCGAGATCCTATCGACGTGCGGGAGTCACGCCGGTGCCGCGAGGGAACTGCGCAGGACGTTCGAGGATGCGATCTCGTGGGCGTCGTCGTGTCGCGGTAACGAGGGCGCAGTCGACGACAGCGACGATGACGAATGCAACAACGACCGTGACTCGAATGGCATCGGGGTGGCGAATTCAGTCCATCGACGACGACGGCCCGGGAAGCGCGTGCGTCATCCGAGGGCGGCGGTGGTCTTCCTGGACGAGTGCGATGCCCTAGTATCGTCATCGACGGTCGTGGCGGCGACGCTCGCGGCGATACTCGACGAGATGGACGGGGGAGGATACGATACGTCGGTGGACGTCGACCGTTATCGCGACGAACGCGGGGGGGGGTTGGAACGCATCGTGGTCGTGGCCGCGACCAATCGCGTCGATGCCATACCCGATTTCCTCCGTAGGCCGGGACGGTTGGAGAGGGAGGTCGTCGTAAAGCCGCCGGACTCGGACGGTAGATTCGAGCTGTTGAGGGACATGCTGCGAGTCGGACAACGACGAGACTCGATCGCGACCCTGATATCGCAACATGAGGAGGAGGATGGGCATGACGAATACGTCCACATCGACGATGCGGGCCTGCGGGAGGTCGCCGACGCGTGTGTGGGCTACGTTGCCGCAGACCTATCCGCGCTCGTTCGGGGGGCCGCGAAATTAATGATCGAGGAGGCAATGAAGAGGGAGGAGGCGAGGGGTGAGATTGGCGGCGACAGATGCCGCCCGAGGATAACCGCGAGGGACCTGATGTCGGCCATGGACGACGTCGGTGCGTCGTGCCTGCGAGATGCGGCTCTATCGGCCCCTCCCGATACCAAGTGGGATGACATCGCCGGCGACGCGGGGGGGGCGAAACGCGCTCTCCGCGAGGCCATCGAGTGGCCTCGCACGCGCAAACGTGCTTTCGAGGCACTGGGGCTATGCCCTCCCCGTGGCGTGCTGCTCCACGGACCCCCCGGGTGCGCGAAGACGACACTCGCGAGGGCCGCCGCTGGATCGGCGGGCGTCGCCTTCCTGTCGTTGGGACCCGCGGACGTGTACGCCACCTCCTACGTAGGCGACGCCGAGGCAGTGGTAAGACGAGCTTTCGATCTCGCGAGGTCCGCAGCACCGTGCGTCCTCTTCTTCGACGAGATCGACGCGATCGTCGCCACGGACGATCAAGGCGGTCACGGCATGGGACGCGGCCCTTCTGCGGAGGCGCGCGTGTTGTCTACGTTCCTTAACGAGATGGATGGGGTCGATGGATCAGTCGAGGACGGCGTTCTCGTCCTTGGCGCAACAAACAGGCCGGGATCGCTCGACGCTGCGCTGTTGCGACCAGGCAGATTCGATCGTGTTGTTTACGTTCCCCCGCCAGACGAAGACGGGAGGAAAGCTATTCTGTCGATGGAGTGCAAGAAGTGGCACGATGCTCTTTTAGCGTACTACTCGCATCCCAACGAGGGCAAGAATGGGACCGTGACGGATGAGGGTGATGTATCGCCTGCATACTTCAATACTGACATTTTATCAAGCGATGAAGTCAGTGGCTATATGACCGGGGCAGAAATCGTCGGTTCATGTCGGGAAGCGGCAGTTGCGGTAATGCGAACGATAATGATGGAAAGTCATTCTGAAGAAGATGGAGTTCTGTTGAGCAAATCGACCGCAGAAAGACATATGCAATCTCTCATGCGGCAGTTGAAGATTACACTTGTTGGCAAAACGCCTCTCCTGTCAAATTCGGATGTGTTCGAAGAGTATACTTCGTTTGAGAGAAATAATAACAATAAATAGACCGCTACCCCGATGTTATCTGTCTTCATTACCAGCTAGTGAGAGAGAGATAAGGTTTCATTCCACAGGAAGGACTAGTTGCGTGTGATGTTTGTATCTTTGAGATTGATCGCCAAATTTTGCGACCATTCCTATTTTTTGCCAAGGCTTTCCTGTCCGTCACCCTTTCCTTTTGCATTTAGCGATAAATCGCCAAATCGCCAAAACTCATCCACTTTTCTTACTCGGTTTGTTTTCACCTTTTTCATCTCAAGGAAATAATAGTTGAATTTGAATGTTTAAAGTATTCAAATCTGGTGGATTCAAATTTGGCAACCACCAACAAAACCAAATCCATCCATCCTTCATTGTTTGCTCACAACCACCAAATCCATCCATCCTTCACTTGCTAACAACCACAATGGTGCTAATGAGACGATCCATCCTTGTGCAATCCAACAAGGTATCTACACGGAGCAAGCATGTCAGGATTTTTTTGCATTGGAAAAGGATGGTATCCATTATCATTACAGTAGTCTCTTTCATCGAATTTCTGAGGTATGATTATTCCCTTCTCTGAACCTCCCTTTTACTCCTATTCCTCATCTTTCTGCCCTCT
>JALLBA010000733.1:0-44584 GCA_036939675.1 Cyclostephanos invisitatus
TCCGGTTGTGATATAAATGCATGATTTTGTCGACCGTCTCCTGGGGCAACGGTTTTCCATGCTGGTCGTAATAAAAGGTTCCGTAACCCTCAACGACATCGGTGGACATTTCATAAATCTTTTGAATGCGGCGCCGCAAACGGATGCGAGTGACATCGGATATGTTCACAATCCGACGAGAGTTCTTAGCACGACTCGCATCGTGCTCAAGCTGCATGAGTGAAGGAAGACGCGCAGTTTCAGCAGAGTCAGGGGGCGCGGGGAACAATAACTTTGCAATAGCTGGACGGCCATCATCCGACTTAGTGGGGGGAGTGGTGACTGGATCTGTCATCACACAGCACAGATCTGATCCGATTTACGTGGTGGAGGGCAAATTCTCGGCAAAATCCTCTGGATGGCTGAGGAGTTATGGGCAGTGCTGTTGCCTCATGAGAGTCTCTGTTGCCTTTTGGCGTCGCTTGCTGTTGCCTTTGGGCATCTCAGTTATTTCGGATCATCCATAATGCATGGTGAGATAATATGGATGATGGATCGGGAGGTATTTCAGATAACTTAAACAGCGCAGTGAGGTATTGGGGATTGATACCCAACATAAGCGAGGTGTTGGGGATTGAAGATCAGAAAGGTGAGGCGTTATGGATGGCGTTTATTTGTAAGTGAGGTATTATGGATAAAGTTTTTATCAGGTGAGGCATTATGGATACGGTGTATTTGTTAGGTGAGGCACTGGGGATTGATACCCAACATAAGTGAGGTATCGGGGATTGAAGATCAGAAAGGTGAGGCGTTATGGATGGTGTTTATTTGTAAGTGGTGTATTATGGATAACGTTTTTATCAGGTGAGGCATTATGGATACGGCATATTTGTTAGATGAGGCAGTGGGGATTGATACAAACATGGGCGAGGTATTGGGGATTGGCGATGAGTGGTGAGGCATTTTGGATGGCATTTATTGGTAGGTGAGGTATTATGGATGGAGTGAGTTTTTCTAGGTGAGGCATTATGGATAGAGTGAATTTTTAGCGATAGGGCTGTGCTGCGAACAAGGGTTAATAAAATCACTTTCTCGAAAAAAAACTTCAACATGAAAGATGTGACTGTCCGAGTGCCGGGCGAGGTATTTTGGATTGAGCAAACAGTGGCGAGGCATTTTCACGGGTCAAACCTCTATATAAAGGCATTCTCCAGTTTTTCCCTATTCAAAATTCAGTCCGCCTTTCCGCCGCCAATCAGGTAATTCTCCGCAAAAACCTTCCCGCGCAAATCTTCCCGCTGTTATTTTTCGGGTAGTCTCTCTTACTTAAAGTGCGTCACACGGGGAAGTGAAAAAATCGCCGCCGTTCCAGGCCACGTGATGTTGTTGTGATGATTCATCATAGCGCTGTGTTCCACAAAACACACACACACATCAACCACCACACGCGCCCCTGGCTCCGATCCTGTCCGACAACCCACTTTCTCATCGAGGTCAGGATATCCTCCACACAAACAAAAAGAACAAAACAACCATGGTCCGTCTCTCCCACGCGGCATCCCTGCTCCTACTCGCCGTCGGTTCGACCGCCTTCGTACCGACCAAGTTGTCCGGCGGAACCTCCGCCATCGTCCGGACCACATCTCCCACCACATCCGCCAATGGGGTCGACAACATCGCGTCGTCGAATAATGTCGATCGCAGGCGCGTGGTGCTCAACGAGTACACCGCCTTCAAGGCGCAGGACATCGATCTCAAGGCGGCATCGTCCTCCCCGCTGCGCAAGGTCGTGTTGCCCATGTACCGCAACATCGGGATCATGGCGCACATCGACGCCGGGAAGACCACCACCACCGAGCGCATCCTCTACTACACCGGCAAATCCTACAAGATCGGGGAGGTCCACGAGGGAGGCGCGACGATGGATTGGATGGAACAGGAGAAGGAACGTGGCATCACCATCACGGCCGCCGCCACTACCTGCGCGTGGAGGGACCATCGCATCAACATCATCGACACGCCCGGACACGTCGATTTCACCCTCGAGGTCGAGCGAAGCCTGCGCGTGCTCGACGGCGCCGTGGCGGTGTTCGACGGCGTCGCCGGCGTCGAGCCTCAGACGGAGACGGTCTGGCGACAGGCCGACAAGTACGGCGTGCCCCGCATGTGCTTCCTGAACAAGATGGACAGGACCGGCGCGAACTTTTACTTCTGCGTCCAGACGATCGTGGACATGCTCGGGGCCACGCCGGCGGTATTGCAGCTGCCCATCGGGACCGAATCGGACTTCTTGGGCGTGATCGACCTTGTGACGATGGAGGCCGTGATATGGAGGGGGGAGGACCTCGGGGCGAGTTACGATAGGATACCGCTGGCGGAATGCAACGACGAGCCGTTGGTCGACGATGCGCTCAAGGCGAAGGCCGCCGAGTGGAGGGAGAAGCTCGTGGAATTGGCGGTCGAGCAGGACGAGGACGCGCTGATGGAGTATTTGGAGGGGGTCGAGCCGGACGTGGACAACCTCAAGAGGCTCCTGAGGAAGGGCACGCTGAACCTCAGCTTCGTCCCGGTGGTCACCGGCACGGCATTCAAGAACAAGGGAGTACAGCCCCTCCTTGATGCGGTCGTGGATTACCTCCCGAGTCCCGTCGAGGTTGAGGCGATCAAGGGCATCGACGAGGATACCGAGGAGGAGGTAGTGCGGTACTCGTCCGACGCAGAGCCCTTCTCGGCCCTCGCGTTCAAGGTCGCTTCGGACCCATTCGTCGGCAGTCTCACCTTCACCCGCGTGTATTCCGGCGTCCTGGAGGCCGGCACGTCCGTTTACAATTCCGTCAAGGGCAAGAACGAGCGCATCGGTCGCATGCTCGAGATGCACGCGAACGAACGTACGGAGATCAAGTCAGCGGTGGCGGGGGACATCGTGGCCCTCGTCGGGCTCAAGGATACGACCACGGGGGAAACGTTGTGCGACAAGGCCAATGCCGTCATACTCGAGAAGATGGACTTCCCGGAACCGGTGATCAAGGTCGCCGTCGAACCGAAGACGAAGGCCGATCAGCAGAAGATGAGCGAGGCGCTCGTGCGTCTCGCGGCCGAGGATCCGAGTTTCCGTTTCAGTCGCGACGAGGAGACCGGACAGACCGTCATCGAGGGCATGGGTGAACTCCACCTCGAGATCATCGTCGATCGGATGATGAGGGAATTCAACGTCGAGGCGAACGTCGGCGCCCCCCAGGTATCGTATCGCGAGGCGATCACGGCACCCGCCGAGATCGATTACGTCCACAAGAAGCAGAGTGGCGGGAGTGGACAGTACGCTCGCGTCAAGATCATGTTCGAGCCGAAGACGTTCTCGGATCAGGAGGGGTCCATGGACTTCGAGTTCGTTAGCGACATCAAGGGCGGGTCCATCCCCAAGGAATACATCCCGGGTGTGTTGAAGGGGATCGAGTCGGTATTGGGAGCGGGCGTCGTCGCCGGGTATCCCGTCCTCGGGATGAAGGCGACGCTCATCGATGGTGCGTACCACGACGTCGACTCGAGCGTGATGGCGTTCGAGATCGCCGGACGCGCCGCGACTCGCGAGGGCTTGCGCAAGGCGAAGCCGCGTCTCATGGAACCCCTCATGCAGGTCGACGTCACCACCCCCGAGGAGTACATGGGCGACGTATTGGGAGACATCAACAGCCGACGAGGGCAGGTGGGCAACCTCGGCGAGAGGGGCAATACCAAGACGATATCGGCGTTGGTACCGCTAGCGAACATGTTCCAGTACGTCAGCACGCTGAGGAGCATGAGCAAGGGACGGGCGAATTACTCGATGAAGCTCGCTAATTACGACTTCGTGCCGCCCAATATCGAGGCGGAGCTGAAGGCTGGGTTCAAGACCAA
Source organism: Cyclostephanos invisitatus (assembly GCA_036939675.1). NCBI lineage: Eukaryota > Bacillariophyta > Thalassiosirophyceae > Thalassiosirales > Thalassiosiraceae > Cyclostephanos > Cyclostephanos invisitatus. Next base: position 3,874 of record JALLBA010000733.1, read on the forward strand.
GGACGACGACGAGTAGATACTTATGATTTTTACATTCGGAATGAGAGGAGAGTATTTTTGGAAAATTGTAACGCTGAGAATGAAATATAGGCCATTATCCTTCAATGTGTATTTTTTCACTCTTCCCTCTCCCATCAATTACTTTTAATGCGATTTATGGCTCCAGAAGCCCGATCTAAGAGGCTTTTAAAGCAATACAGGAGAAAGATCTTATTCAAACACCGTGCCCCCCCGCTCCTGAGGAGACATATTATGCCCGCCTCGTCAAGCGTTCTTGGCCTAACCTCAACACACATCCCGAACTGGCTGTGTGTTGAGGCTGCTGGTGTGCCATGAGGGGAGTATCTGACGAAGGGAAGAGAATGATCAAAGGAGCCACGGGGTGTTTGATTGTAAAGTGCTCCTTGTTTTTCAGCGGTCTCAAGGTGCCTTTCGGGTCCAAAAAATACGCTTAGGATGCTATGCGTGCGATAAGACCCAAAAGGGTACAAACCGAGTCACATCAAACGAACACTAAAACAACAGCAAGAACAACAGGAACGATGGGACCATCATGTGCAAAAGATTGTGATAACATAATGGGGGGCAAATGTTTTTTTTGGATTCGGCTACTATGCTTGACTTGAGGATTCTTCTGTTATGCTTCAGACATCGATGATAGGACCCTCTACTCACTCAGGGTACCTTGGGCAAAGAATTGCGATGGAGCACTTGATGATTGCACGGTTCTCATTCGGAGTTCGGATATTATGCATCATCCATTTTTTGCTCGAAAGATGCCACGCTCATGTTTGGGTTCGGTTTCTGTTCTTCTCTGGAAAATCAAAAACAGCGGACCCTAACAAGGAGGCATTCACCCAAGTACTACAACATCCATCCTATCTCCCCATCTCCACCGAGGAATCATGATGATGATGGAACGGGCCAAGACGAAGGCGGCCCCCGCGCCTTCCTCGAACTCATCGGAGGACGAGACCGAGAATGTCGTGATCGGTCATATTCCCACCGACCCTTCCTCCTCCTCGGTCCTCACGCCTCTCGCTGTCGTCGGCTCGGAGGATCAGAGGATACGCGATTTGGAACGTCGACTCGAATCCCTCGAGGGCGTCAGACGAGGAGTCGGAGTCTATGGAACGAAATCGGATGCGAAGAGTGTCGTCGTGAAATCCCCGAAAGAAGAAGACGACGGCGAAGATTCCATCGACGACGAGTTCGTACGATATTTATCCGGCGACATGCCCCCCCCGATCCGTGATCCTCCTCTTCCTCCCACCCCGCTCCCATCAGCAATAACATCAACCACTACGAAAAAGGCCATCGACCCCATGGACGTCGACACCCCGCCCTTCGTCTCCACCGATTACTACGACGCGAACGACGATACTTGTCCCCGGCCGACTGCACCCCCCCTCGAGATGTTGATGGAGGATGGATATTTCGACGCATCGTCGGAAATTTCGTCGCCCCTGCCTACTACAGTTATGGACCGTCGTTCGATTGCCAACGACGACTACGTCGATGCTCATCGTCCTTCCCCTCCGTCGCGTGCTGGCAAGGGATTAGGGGAGGGAGCGGGAATGGGAATGCTCGTCGGAGAGGCGGAGTGGCGTGATCGTCAACGAGGACCATGCACCGTGGATGCCAGCTCGGGACGGATGCCGGCTCCTCCTCAACCTCCCCGGTCTACCAGTACTACCGCCGCCGCCGGAGTCTACGACTCTCGGGGGGGAACCGATGCCGCTGCCGCGCGGACGGTGCCTTTCACACGTGCCAGGGTCATTGGCGATATCAATGTTGCGGTCTGCGAGGCGGTGCCGATGATGACGGCCTCACCTCCCGCTCCCGCCCCCACCCAATACCAATACCAATGCCAATACAACAACGACGAGGAGGAGGGGATGGGAGGGGATGGAGGCATTGGGACGAATGATGAGCTTCCCGGTTGGTCGAATAAATGCGGGAGGTTCGTTAGGATATGTCTCATGTCGTTTGGGTTGGTGGCGGTGGGCGCGATCGTTGCAGTGATTGTCATGATGGTTGGTTCCGATCGAGACGATCCTGTCCCTGTCGTTGTCATCAATAGTAACGGGACGTCCAGCACTGCCATCGTGACCGGCACCACAAGCACGGAAGCGATGGGCACCACCGTCGGCACGATGCCCATGAGCGCATCGACCAGCACATGGAGCGCACCCGGTACTGCCATCACGACGACCAGCGCCACCACCAACACTCCCACCACGACTGAAACTACCACAGCTGGGTCCACCACCACAAGCACAGCCATCACAAGCACAGCCACCACCACCGCCAGCACTTCCGGCACCAGCACCAGCACCAGCACCAGCACCACATCTACAACGACACCCGTAATCACTACCTTTGTGAGTGTACACAATATCGAATAACCTCATGTTTGTTTTATCTGTACGGGGACGACGGTTTCGATATCCCAGGCTTTTGTTTATATCTCTTTAATAACTCACGTATTTGCCTCCCCGCTAGGCCGTTTCATCACCAAGTTGGATGCAACAGGGTGTGACAATCGAAGGAGATTTTGCCAGTGATGAATTTGGAAATTCTGTGGCTATCTCTGCCGATGGCAGCATATTGGCGATCGGAGCTGGAGCCTATAACAATGATACGGGATATGTCAAGGTCTTCCATACCATCAGTGATAGCGGAAACAGGGTGCAGCTTGGCCAGGCTATCTTTGGCAATAACCAATATGACGATTTTGGGTATTCTGTAGGTATTTCGGCTGATGGCATGGCCATAATCTGTGGCTCTCCTGGATGGAGTGATGAGAGTAATGATACACCGGGATATGCGAGAGTCTTCTCCCTGGAGGGCGACAGCAGTCTTGGTACGGACAATTGGAAGCAGATCGGCCAAGACATCATAGGCGAAGCAAATGGCGATCAGTTTGGGTTTTCTGTTTCCATCTCCAATGATGGAAAGACTATTGCGGTCGGGGCCAATACTAACATTGGGATTAACGGAGTGGATTCTGGTCATGTCAGGATATATCGTCTGGTGGACAATAATGGCGTGAGCTGGGAACAGATTGGACAGGATATCGATGGCGAGGCAGCTAATGATTTTTCAGGACGGTCCGTGTCCTTGTCGATGGATGGATCGACCGTCGCCATCAATGCACCATGGAGTGATAATAATGGTGTTAATTCGGGTCAAGTGACGGTGTATCGGTTGGATGATAAAGGGTCGAGCTGGGAACGACTTGGCCAGAGCATCTACGGTGACAATGCAAGTGATTATTTTGGGGATTCTGCGGATCTCTCGCCCGATGGAAATACTCTGGCGATCGGCTCACCAGGGTGGTGGGAAGATTTTGATCGGCCGGGATACGTGCGAGTCTTCTCCCTGATGAGCGGAGAAGACATCGACATTGCCAATACTTGGAATCGGATCGGTCAAGACATTGTCGGTGATGCGAACGGCGATGAGTTTGGGTGGTCTGTTTCCCTCTCGGACGATGGCCAAACCCTCGCAGTGGGTGCCCGTAGTGCCCAAGGAAAGGAAGGAGTGTATTCGGGCTTTGCGAGAATCTATGGAATGGATGTGTCTGGATCGAATTGGATCCAGATCGGGGATGACATCGATGGAGAGGTGGCTTATGATAATTCAGGATATTCAGTGTCCCTGTCGGCGGATGGCAACAAAGTGGCAATCGGCTCTCCCTTTAATGATGCCAATGGGGTTGACTCTGGTCATGTTAGGGTCTACGTGTTTGAATGATGATATTATGGTGGTCTGGAGAGTGGTCTGAGTGACTTTTGATTCATTATGAGTTTGTAATACCTTAGAGTGATATTTTGTGTCAAGGTACCTTTATTGCACTATAGCAGATTTCTCTCTAGAGGCCGTATCATCACAGAACAGACCACCAACAAAACCAACAACAAGCATGACGACAACAACAAAACTGTGTGACACATGCCTGCTGGTTGGCGGCCATCATTGAGGTGCGCGGAGGAAACATCGTCTGGGAGACTGGAGGGTGTAGAGACCATGGCCGATCGGCCCACCACTTTCTTTCGTCGAAAATCTCGACAGGAACAAATTGGGCGGAATAGTGGCGAATAATTTGGCTTCCAACCGTTCACTTGCTCGCAAGTGCGCTTTCCGCCATCTCAATGTTACCTAACGTACACGCTACCATGTAGTGATCATCTCTCAATCCGCCCTCGCGGTACTTGCTTAAGCAGGTCCTCCAATTTCGAAGCGCCTCCTTATAATTGCAATCCTCGGCATGGAGGCATCCGATTTGATGCAGTGTCTGTGCCTCGAGTTTCGGATGAGTACCGAGACTTGTACTAATCTCCAAGGAAGCATCGTAGCATTTCGATGCGCTGCCCTTATCGCCGGTGGCCGCGAAGATGATGCCCATGCCAAAGAGCGTCTTACCGATCTCGATGCTGTGATTGCCGAGACGGAGCCTCCGAATTCGCAATGCCTCCTTCAGGCAGCGAAGTGCCTTGTCGTGCTCGTGCTGCTGCTGATATATACCCGCAATATCATCTAAACTAGTTGCGACCTTGAGGTGATCGCCGCCGAGGATGATTTTTCGCACGCTAAGGCCCTCCTTGTGATTCTGCATTGCCTTGTGTACATCGTTCTTGGCATCGCAGACATACCCGAGGCTATGGTAGGCATTGGCCACGCTAAGGTGCGTCTCTCCGATCGAGCGTTTGTAGATATCGAGCGCCTGCGTGAAGTCTCGTAATGCGATGTCATGTTGCCCTCTAATCCTAAGCACCTCTCCGATTCTGTACACAATGTCCGCTGCATGCTCATCTTCATCCAAAACAGATAGTCGCCGTTTCAGTGCCTCTTCGTAGCATACAATGCTCTCGAGATATTGCTTCCTTAATTCGCGGACGCCGCCTATCTGAAATAACACTTCCGAAATACCAACCTCGTTATCGCTCAACTGTTTTCTGATCCCAAGCGCTTCTTCGAAACAAGCCATCCCGTCATCAACTCTTCTTTGCTTCAGGTGTATTTTTCCAAGGGATATCAACGCCGAAGAAAGTTTTTTCGGGTCACAGCATTCAAAGCCCCTCTGAAGGAGTGTAAACTTGGCCAAGAGTGTGACGGCACCTTCGAAAAGACCCGCATCGCTTTTAGCTATCCCAAGATCATAGGCCACTTCCGCCCATTTTGTAGATTCGCTTCCGTATTTGCTCTCTCGAAAACCAAGGCATATTTCTAGTGTGCATAGGGCGCTGTCACTATCACCGCATGCAATTTGCGACAGCCCAAGATGACGACGGGTGTCATCGCACTCCTCCGACGTATCATCTCCATCAGATTCTCGGTAAATATTTATGGCATCTTGGAACAATGGCAATGACTTGTGATGATCATTCTTGCACTGGTGAAGTTTTGCTGCGTGGACCAATGCTTGCGCAATATCTCTGTGGGTTTTAGCTAAAAGTTTTCTGCGCAAACGCAGGGCTTCTTCGAAGCAACGAAGGGCTAACGCGTGATTGTTAAGTCGATCGTGAATCATTCCGACCTCTATCAACAAATCCGCATTCTTCAAATGATCTGTTCCATAGATCTTCTTCTGGATCCTTTTCACTGATGGCATACAAAGAGGGGGGCTTTTCAGCGGAGGAGGGAATGAATCGCACAATGTGATCACAGAGAGAACAAAAAGACATCATCACCTTCTTTAAATGCAACTAGAGCGCCTTCCACATCATTGCTCAAAGATTTTAACTTTCCTATTTCCATCAGCACATTGGAACAGGGAGACGAGTTCGTCCCTACAACAACATGTTTTATCTTCAACGAGTGCTCATAAGAGAGAATTGCATGGTCAATATCACCTATTTTGGCATATGCACAACCAAGCAAATCAAGCACATCACTTTTTAATAGGTCGCAGTCTTGACTGCCTCTATAGGCTACGAGCGCAGATAGTAGTAGTGGTATGACTGGCGCAAAATCTCCCCTACGAATGTAAAGTGACCCCAAGAGATGTCGAGTCTCTGCCAATGACATGTGCTTGTCCGGCAGCTTGGAATTCTTTATATGTAAAGCCTCCTCAAGACATAAAATTGCATCATCAATTTTTTGCTGATGGAAAAATATCTTTCCCATACTGATCCCCATGCGGTTTACAAAAATGAATTAGTTGGATGATATGATGTTATATAAAATAAAAATATATTAACGGCAAAAAACTCACCTGTGCAAAGAAAATGAAACATCCAAATGATTGTCGCCCAGCAATGATCGCCTCACTTTCATTGAGCTCTCAAATGATTTGAGCGCATCATCCAGGTTGCCAAGTTGCAGCATTGCAAGACCAATGCAGTGTTCTGTCTTCGCAATAGATAACTGTTTGTTCGGATGAACCTTCAATTTGATCCGCAACGCTTCTTCGTACGAACGGAGAGCTTCCTGAAATCTTCCCTCCTTGGCTTCACAGTTGCCAATGTTATGCATTGTTTCCGCGATATCAGCAGTCTCATTTTTCTTAGAGTAGATCCTTCGCATCACCAAAGAGTCTTGGAAACTTTTGAGAGCTTGTTGATTGGCTGATTTTTTCACATGAATGACTCCGATTAAAGTTAGAGTGTTTCCAATTTGTCTGTAGTCGTTCCTTTGCTGAAATATCCGCAACGCCTTTTGGAAGCATATCAAAGCTTTAGATTGTTTGTTCAATCTATGATCATAAAGTGAACCCATTTCAACTGTAAGTGTGCCAATTCTGTCTAACATTTCATTTTCGTTCTCACGTTCTTGGGCCAGTTGCTTAGTCACAACGATGACATCTTCGTATGATTGTAGTAACAGATAGACTTGGCTTTTATCCAACGTTGCGGTGGACACAAGGCGTACTCTTCTCTTTAAGCACTGCTCAAAAAATTGCAGCGCCTTTTGGTGCTCTCCCATCGTACGATAAACGTTTGCCAAGCAATCGAGTGTTTCACAAACATCGCTGATGGCGTTGGTGTCGTGTGGGCCTGATATGCTTGCCATCCGGATGAGCAATGTTTCCCTGAAACTCGTCAAACTATATACAGCAAGGAATGAAAGTTCCATTACCCAAAGTAAATCTGGTGGTATCGTTTGCGTCAGCTAACACATGCCTTTACTTACCTCTGGGAATACAATCCGAGATCGTCACACACGATGCCAATATTGTGAAGCACCTCTGCAGATTCGATGTGCGCCTTTCCCAATATTTCAACCTTTATCCTATGAGCACAAGTAAAACATTCTAGGGCCTTTGTGAAGGCTTTCTTTTCGCGATGAATTTTTCCCAGCCAACCGTAACTATCTGCAACCGAGAGGTCTGTATCGCCAAGCTGGGCCAATCTGATGGAAAGGCTCTTTTTCAAACATTTCAGCGCAACTTCATTGTCCATCTTCGTATGATACATGATGCCAATATTGTGTAACACACGGGCGATACATGGATTGTCATACCCAAGAGTGACCTTGTATATCTTGAGAGCTTGTTCATAGCATTTCTGAGCAAACTTGAAGTGATGAACTCGCTGGTGATAGCAACCCATGATGAACTTATGTTTCAAAGAGTAACTTGATTGAGTGGAGAAGAGATTATTTGTAAAGAACGGTACAAAGTGATATGAAGTACTCACGAGTATTTCTGCAATAGATTCATGATTTTGGTCGGCGCCATGAGCTCCAGTCTTGAGTACAAGAGCCTCTTCATAATGTTCCATCTCTTGAACATGATACACACCAATACCCCCAATGCATTCGCCAATCATTTGCATTGAGTTTCCAAGATCGTTTTGTAAATTGCGTCGCGTGGATTCATTACTATCACGTGATTGACTGTAATCTGCTGCAGAGAGTTCTCCAGCTCTCTCGCGCAATACGCTTGAGATCAAGGTTAATATCTTAACATGATCTTCGCCCCATTCTTCAATACTGGTTGCAGATACAAACCCGGAGAAATGATCATGTACACTTATAGACGAGGCCGATTGCGAACGTTTTAAGTCAGCAGACTCCAGCTGTTTTCTTCGCAGATCGTCCAATGAATGCGAAAGAAGCATTTCAAACCTCGCACAGTCCCGACAGTGCGCGGTCGTTCCCTCACAAAAACCCATAACTTGCAATCTTAGCCTGATATAGCTGGCATCCGAGAGCAAGAACTTGGCATCCTCCAAGCAGCCAGATGCCATTAAATGCTTGACAGCGTGTAGACATGAATACCAACGAGCCCAGTTGAATTTTTCCGATGTTTCAGTTTCGTTCGCATCATCAAGCACTTCGCGTAATTGCGAACAAACCAGTCGAGACAAAACACCATGACATCCACGGAGATGTGCTTCATCGTCCAGAAGTAATGCGGGTATAATATCGTCTCTTTTGCGTGGCATGCCCTCCTGATACAAATGTGTATCATTAATACCAACGAAAAGTCCCGCAGAATGAAGCACCCCCCCAGCTATTGTATCAGCGCTGTATATGCCAATCAAACCAATGTCACGTAACGACTTGCAGATGTAATTGCAAACGGCAACGCTGGTCTCGGGGAGGACAGGGTGGGGATGCGGAGACGTTGATTTTTCGACCAGTGGGATGTCGTCAAACTTTGATAGGTGTCGGTGGTTTGATACTACCCACGAGTACATCTTTCCCGCGGCAGCTGCCTCGGACGCTCCCTTACTGGTACTCTCATGATTGTCGGCGTCGTTTATATTGTCGTCTTCGTTCAATCGTAGAATATAAGCCCATGCAAGGTAGGCAATATCAATCGGAACGAGTATCATTGGTTTTTCCATACCCATTTCATCATCGCTCGCTCGACCCTCGGCAACCTCTTCCCATATCTTACGATGGCGATTCAGATTCGCTAATCCGACCGTGGGATCAATGACGAGGGATGACAAAAATGGTCCCGTCCTCCTGCGATGATCGACGCCAACCCGGCCTTTGACCACATCCTTGGACCACAGCGACAACAGTAAACGGTGGCACGATATAAACCCCCCGCGATACGTCCTCGCATCATCACTATCATCGTCATCATCGGATGACGTGAACTCTCCCTCGGGAAGCTGGATGCCGCTGAATAAAGATTCATATGCGTCGTATTCGTCGCTATTGTCAACGATGTCGTGGTGTGATGGCGATGATGCCAACGGCGACGTCGACGAAAGGGTGGAATCGCAGAGACGGACATCACGATCGTTCTCGTTCCCACCGTCTCCCTCCATCATTCCTCCGCGATGGTATTTCAACTCGTCCGGATCGGCATTCGTCATCGTGACAGATGCGACGTTCTCCGATTCTAGATCGTGCAATACATCCGACGGGGACATGTCGGGTTTGTCGCGTGTGATACCGCCCGCGACAAACCCTGCCTCTTCCGATGCCGACCCGAAATCATCGAGATGACGATCGCGACCATCGCCCTCGTTCCCTTCGACGTATCTCGACTGACGTGGGGGGGGATTCGCGGTATCATTCATCGACGAGCGATGCGTCGTGTCCAACAATTCTTCCACCGTTCGGGGAAGTCGTACGGGGGAGCATTCCACCACATCTCCCGCGTCGGATGTGGCGACATCGCCGTGGAGCATGCGGGAAGCGCGGTCGTCGTCGTCGTCGTCGACGTCGTGCCGACCATCGACGATGGCATCGTCGTCGTAATCGCATTCGCCGTCGATCATATCGTCTCCGTATGTCGCATCTCGCCCCCTCGACCGCTCCAGTCGTATATCCGACATCCCCCCATTGGTCGTCGACGACGATGCGGTCTCGTGTATTCGTACGACACACGCACCCTCCCCCGCATCAGTATCGTCGTCCTCGTGTTCGCACAAACTGCCAATGAGATCGTCGGATATCCCGATTGCGATGGTCCCGGTATCGTGGAGAACGACCCCATCGTCGTCGGGGGGGGTGGGAGAAGAATGATTCCGATCGCTGAGCTCCATTTCGATCTCGTCCAATAAATCGTCCGCGATTTCCCCCGCCGATGCCCTCCTTTCGTCCGTCGATGATGCAACCGACGATGGATGATGCTCATACATCGCCATCGTAGACGTCGATGCGATCGACATATCCGGCATCGCGTCCCCCCCCCCCTCGGAGGATGATGGAGCCGAAGTAGGAACAGCCGACGACGTCGACGATGATGGTACGATATTCCCCGTGCTCGCCGAGCCTACGACGACGGTCGACGGGGCGACAGTTTCGGAGGAGGCGTCGTGCGCCGCGACGCGATGATGATCGGGAGGATCGTCGATGCGGTCGGTTCCCGTCTCCGTCCGCATCGTCGCCGATTCATTCACGATGGCACCGTCGTCTTCGTCGTCGTCGTCGTCGTCGTCGTCGTCGTCCATGCCGCGGTGGGGACACACCGGCCAGGGGGTATTCTCGGAATCCAATCCCAATCCCCCCGAGGCGAATTTCACCAACGCGCATCGTCCGGCATACAGCCTACGAACGTCCTCGTGTTCGTCGTGCAAACGGAGCATGTTCGCATCGTCCGAGACTCCTCGCACGAAGCCGCAATTCAGAAGGAAGGATATCGATCCGTCGTACTTCCCGGCGCGCGCGTGGAATGGCCCGATTAGCTTGATCTTGCGGAATCGCACATTCTTATTCCTATTGCCCCCGCCACCTCCATCGTTGTTATTGGCGGTGGACGTCGCGGAGGCGGCGTAGGAGTCGGAGGACGTCGTCGCATATTCGGCGAGGATGTTATCGAGGACGCGTAGCAATAGAGATATCACGGAAACTCGCACTTCCGTCGTCGTCGTCGTCGTCTCATTCGATGACGATGGAAGGAGGGATGCGGAGAGCCTGTCGAGGGATGGGACGAAGTCATCGTATGCGTATCGGCGGGGGGGAGGGGGGGATGATATCGACGACGGCGGCGTCATGATGCGTGGATAATATGAATGATGATATTTTTTGAAAGAGAGATATTATTGATGATCACAAAGTACAATTCGATACTTAGGCTGTGATTTCTTTGAGCGTAGAGGTGAAAAACGTATAGACGTTGGAACACTTTAGGCGTTCCAAAATTATTTTTTTTCGGATGGTGTCCTATGTTTTCGTCCAATTTTTTTAGTGATTTTGTTGAGCGTAGAGGGGAAAAGAGACTCCAACCACTCAGACTCCGACCACTCAGACTCGATCTATGCGTAGGAATTAAAATGATGGTTCCCTCCATTTTCTACGTCCTACTTTTGTACTGTTCCTTTGTTCTCCAAAATTTGCGCGGGGATTAGTACAAACGGATGGTCGACGGGTCGAACCATCCAAAAAGAACACCACCATGGTGGAGTCGGTCGCCAGTCTCTAGCGGCTGGCTTTTGCTTTTTTCTGCCGCCCCACCCCGGCAGCCTCTGCGGAAGGGGTTGACTGAGGGCGGTGTGGCGAGGTTTAACTAGATAATATAAACCGGCTGAAAAAAAAATTATTTTCTAAACTCAACGATTTATTTTAGTTTTTTACCTTTTAATTGAATTCGTCCCTCCAAAAAACAATTATATTGCAATCCCCCGCGCCTCCCGCTCGTCGCGCCTCCCCTCGGTAGTCCCCTCCGTTGCGGCCGACTGTTTTTGGTTGGTTGTTGTGTGCAAATTCATCGTTTTGAGGCCGCACTCCGTCGCGGCCGACTGTTTTTGGTTGGTTGTTGTGTGCAAATTCATCGTTTTGTCGAATTTTTATTCCCCTTCGATTGAGCGCCCGGTGCGAAGAGACAACCCCCCCCCACACGTTCCACCCTAGCCGCCTCTCCTCTCCAACGTTACCCCCAACGTCAACGCCGACTCATATTTGATTGTTGTGTCCCTCGATCAAAAGGCGGCCATCTAAGGCCAGGGGTCCGCCCATCTCTCTATTTTTTTGTCACTCCATTTACCGCCCCCCAAACGATGGGCGACCATCATCCCCACGCGTTCCTCCCCAGCCGAGTCTCCTCTCAATCGCACCCCCTAACGTCGAAGCCGTCCTCCATTTGATTGTTGTTTATTTTGATAAAAAGGCGGCCACCTAAGGCCATGTCGCCCCCCCTCTCTCTATTTTTCGATTAAAGTGACCAAACCCCCCCAAACAAGCAAACCAACGACAGCGAGCGCGACCCCGACAGCTCGCGGCCTCCGTATGACAGTGGGGAGCATCGGCACCAAGAGTTGGTGGCGCCGCTGGCCTACCCATGGAGGGAGAGGGCCAAAGCCGCTGGGGGTAGGGCGGCAGAAGGTTGTGCTGTGGGTTGTGTGCACACACTTTTTTGTTCTATGTGTTGTTAAGAGCGGTACGTAAGTGCGACATAAATGGCATCACCACCGAACCAGGGCATGTAGGGGATCGCCGGAAAGGCCGGCTTTAAAACTAGTTCCTACTTACATAAGTTACCGGAATTCCGAAATCGGAAATTCCGATTCCGATTTTTCAACAGGTACACCATTCTTTTTTTCCGACGTTTTTCCGACTGAATTTTGCGGAATTCCGAAATCGGAAGCGGAAATTCCGATTTCGGACCCCCCAGCGAGGGGTGCGATTCCAGCGGAAAACACAACCAAGTATGGCTCGCGAGCTTTAAGATCCATGACAGCTGGCCGTCGTCTCACACATCAGCGATTGGCTACTTTCCGAATCGCAACATCTAGCAAGATAATTTCCCGCCAATATGCCATGGCCTATGACATGAAGAGGGCTTTCCCCCTTCGATCTGTCCGTCGCCCGATGAGTGTTGTCAGTCATCCCTTTCTTTTCCTTTTCGGCGTCCCCTCCTTTTTGTTATGAAAACACTCGCAAAAAATTGCTCAACTGTTGAAGGTAATGCTTGAAACTCAAAATCTGCACCCCGGGAAGAACAATACTCAAAACGGCTGGGCCATCAATGATTCAATTTGGGTAGGGAGGACTTGCGATGCATTCCTGGGATATGGGATGATGATGCCATGGGAGGAGAGTGGAGAGGAATATGCCAGTGTGCTGAACAGCATTGGAAGCAGTATTATATGTTTCTTGGAACTGTGTGAATCCCTGTCGGCCTAACAATGTTTTTTCCGCTAGCGAGCCTTGTCCTTCGGCTGTCTATGATATGGGAGGCAAGAAAACTGAGAAAAAATCTCAAACGCAACTCCCCTCCTGTTTGAGTGGGGTGTCTCCTTCATCGTGCTTGATATGTGTGTTTCAAAAAAGAGGAGGACAAAAAAAATTAAAGTTCATTAGGAGAGAGTTCACACAGTTCAGGGAAATGGATAACACCATCATCGCAGTGGCCGATGGCGATGATGTCCAGGACAAGGGGCCGGGTGGGCGATACCCCTAACTGTGGTCTCAGGGAAAATCGGGGCAATATAGCCTTACATCTTAAAATGTGGCTATAAATATTTAAACTTTCAATTTCGTTTTGGATCTTAGCCACTCTCATCCATTCCATTGCCATCAGCATTAGCCTTTGATGTTGGTGCCCCCCTCAATGTGACGACGATTGCCATCTTCCACTGCCGCTGCTGCCACCAGTCAAGTCACCATCCAAAACTGCCACTACTGTATGAGCAGAAGCTTCTCCTTTCGCCCGCCCCATCACCAATTGTTGTATTTCTCTTGCCCTTCCCTTGCCACCCCTCATCAGATCTAAATTCCTCATCCCTCAAACAACGGGGACCCCTCCTTGCGTTACCTCGGGAGTGAGAGGAAAGCAACAATAATAATTGGAATAATTGTGAGCTTAGAGTAAAGGTAAAGATTATCTAAATATAATCTTCGGAGAGTTTCCAGNACTGCTACTGTAGTAACATTTTAAGCCGCCAGATCAATTTATTGGTCTTGAGAGGGAGGTGGCGAAGAGTCGGTCGAGTGTCGCATCGTCAACGTCAACGTCCGAGGCCCGTGCGCAGAGCGCAAACGTGTCCTAGCCTCCGTTTGCGGTAAGTCTACGCCGTCTACTCCCCCTGCTGCACTCTCTCGCGAGGAACGGTATAAGAATCGTAGCGCCGAGAAGGAGCGAGCTGTAAGGGTGGCCAACAGTTCTTCCCGCCCGTCTCCTCAGTCATCGACCGACGATGGTGATGATGTCCCACCACTGGACGTTTGCAAGGTTGTGCACATCCAAAATAAGGGTGTTGACGATGTCAGTCTTGCGACACCACTTGATAGTTCTCCCGCAACAACGTCTACAGGATTTGTTTGTGCTGCGAGATTTATGTGTCTCTTTAAGGAAGAGACTCAGAGTGCCGATTGCCTGTTCTGCATCAACTGTGACAGGTTGGCGCACGAGGGATGTGTCGAGCCAATCTTGGTTCAAGCTCCACACGATGGCCATCTTAGTCTGTGCATCTCTGATTTAGATCAGGAAGCAGTTACAAGGTTTTCCAAGCTTGGCGAAAACGAGCGGAACAAGGTGGTTGTCTGTCTACTGTGCGACAAACGGATTAAAGTTATGAAGGCACGTGGTGTTCCTACGTTGCGTAATGATGATATTTTGCATGTCCCCCCCCCGCTGCCTGCTCCTCCTCGCCCCCGTAAGCCGGCGACGTCTACGACCAGGAAGAAGTTCCCGCGAGGTCTTGTGCGGGAGCTGCAGCGCCTTGCGGCATTTCAGTGCCAGGTGTTCATATTCACGCAATGTGAAAAAATTGGTAAGGAAGAACGTTACAATAGAGTTCGCGAGCATTTCTATGGTGATCCAGTGAAGAACATTAAGGGAGTATGCGAACAGATCGTTGACGGTGATCATGCATTTCAGTTGTTGTACGAGAGTGTAGATGGTGAGGATGGCACTGAGCGTCGGCTAAAAAGTATTTGTTCCGCGGGAACGTCAACATCATTTGTTGCTGGTGTCGACTTTACGGTTAGTACCATTGCCTACTACTGCAGCAGCAAGTCTTACGCTGTCAAGTCTATTTGGGATATGGGGACAGAGGTGCATAAGTCCTTGAAAAAAAGCCATTGCTTTGATGACGCATCTCACCCATATCGTCAATGTTGATAAATCTGGTATGGTCACTAGTTTTGCCAGCGGTAAAACAGAGAAAAATTTCTACAACGCCATCTGCAACGGTATGTACGAATTGGAATCTTCCGAGAGTAAATCCTCGATCGAGACGAGATCCCAAGGATTGGTGAATGAGGATGACAGCAATTATTACGATGGTGCTCGCTCAGATGACATCGTTTGCCCACCTGTCGAGGACATTGCATGTGTCGATGGCGACAATGCGGCTTCTGGTATAGAGGGAGCGGTGTCGGCTGATAATACTTTGGGTGTGAAAGCACCACCACATTACATATTCTACGGCATGTTCAGTTTAGTTTGTTTTGGTCCTCTCACTACCAACTTTTCAGCCACTCTCGCTTTTGGTACTCCATTGACCCAGACCGTAGCTGAAAGGAAGGAAAACTTGCGTGCAGCTAAGCGCCTCAAGGAAATAGAGCATAGAGATGTAGAGCGCTCCATTGGACTTTCGCGTGGGATGGATATGCAGGGAAAGTTTACAATGGGATTGATCGCACAAAAAGAAGATGACGCGGACAGGGAGGATAGGCAGCTACGTTTTCTGGCATTGACGAAGAAAATAGATGCGTCGCAAAAACTACTTGATACGATGGTGTTGATTGCAGACAAGACATCAGCATCAGCGCAATCCGCAGTTTGGACTAAAATAACAGACTTAACTGAGAAAATCGAATCGATGCTTGAGGAGTTAGAAGAGCAGAGAAAGCCAACACACAGAGTCACCAATCCGATTGTATCACGGGTATTAGAACACGCATCGGCATCAATTGGTGTGGATCTGCGCAGTGACAATGCAGTACCTTTGACAGAAGGAGTACACAACGATGATAGTGTAAATGAAGATAGCGGATCATTCTCGGAGTTTCTAAATAACAATTGAGTAGTATCATTAAATGTTTCTAAATAGGTTAAACATTTTGCTTAGGCCAAACTAACGTATTCTTATGGAATTGAACCGAGTGATGTTCTACTAACTTCCTACTGTGCCAAAGAAAGTGACGAAACAGTATTTGTAACTAACCGACCCACATGTACTCCGTCGACCATGTCATCTACGACTACATCATTTCCTCTCCCCATCCCCGACGTATCGTAGTTTCGTGGGTCAAGATTTAAACATAATCGTGCTATCGCGTTTGGTATCTCCTCGTTTACTCCATCAAAATCAATGTCACCAAGGGGACCAGTCCAATCACTGATTAATTCTCCACTGTTCCACTCGCCACCAATTCCGTCAATGTCAAGAAGCCAATTGTGCAATGCACAGCATGTAAGCCAAACATCGTCAGTCTTAAGAACTCCCCACAAACGAACTCCTGCCTTTAGAATTCTCCACCTACCCTTAAGGATCCCAAATGTGCATTCGACGTCCTTGCGCATTGACTCCATCCATTTTGACCAACGTATTTCGTCCTGCATCGATGTCATGGTGAATGGGGGCACAGTACACGACCAATCTAGGTAACCGTTGTCACAGATGACATAAACTCCCCGATACGGCGTCCGTACAATCTGCTGTGACTCACGATCTATTGACTCCAACTCAAATTCATGATCTCCAAACACACTACCAGCACGAACACTACCGATAAACTTGTCAAGCCGGACCATTGTCTGGTCATTCCACCGCCCTGGTCCGCCAGCAGTGGAATGTAAAATACGACGGCGATGATTGCAAGTTAGGTTGTAAGTGCGCGTTGTATTCGAGGACTTGAAACCGAGGTGGTTATTCTTTAGATTGTACTCGCATCGCTCGGTTACAATGTGAGTACAATCTATTGAGCCAATGCATCCTGGTAGACCCGCAGATTTGTACTCCGCCATATGAGAGTAGGCCTCATCTACAGAAATTGGAGCGGTAACCATCCGGCAGTATAATTCTGTCGAACCGAATAGAATAAACTTGTGAAAGAAAATTCTGTGTACCTCCTTGGAGATGGCGGTGCACTCCTCAATGTCATCGAAGGTCCAACCTCGACCGAGATAGCGCAAAGCACCTAGGACCAGCAGTTCTACCGGGGAAGCCTTCTTGTTGTTGGTTTTCCACCCGCACCAGCGGTCGAAGAGTGGATCAGCAGACACCCACTCAACGAGCTCCCTGAAATTTGGATAAGGCAGACGGAAGCGAACGCGAAACTTTTCCTGCATGTGGGAACTCTCGAGGAGGTAAAAATTTGAAACATACATCTTATACCAGAGCGATTCCTCCGGAGTAATAATAACCAGGGGACCGTTCTCGGAGTCCTTGCGTGCATATACGATTCTTCGCGCGCGGGAACGAGGCTCCCGAGCAGCGGGAAGCTGCGCTAGACCATCCGAATCATGACTGCGCCGACCTACCATCATCAGATCGATGGAGTCGATGATGGACCTATCGCGCTCACGACGGTCGCGCAAAAACTGAAAGAAGCGACTGGGATCAAGGACACCATCCTCGCGAAGGCAATCAAGAAAGGACAACCGCATCCCCAGCGGTATACAACGAATGGAAGCGACAAGCAGCAGGTCGATGTGCGCCGCAACATCAATATTGTTATGTCCAGGCGGGAGGGAGGATTGGTTGCACACACGGAACCAGTACTCCAAGCCGTAGAGCAATTTTGGTCCAGCACTCGCAATTTAGGTCCAGCATTTTGGGCCGGCCCAAAATTGCTTCAATTTTGGGCCAGTTTTGGGCCGGACTAAAATTGCAAGAAAGACAAAATTAGAGGAGCGGCCGGCGCCGGTACAAGCCTACATACGCGAAAAAAATGAAAAAAAGTCCGGACGGCTGTAAGGCTCGGCCTATAGGTTTAGGTTCCTACTTTTTGTTCATCCGAGTGCGCCACCAACAACAAGTAAAACCCAAACACCATGGGGATCAACATGAAACTAAATCCTCGCCGTATGATAGGCCAGCAGAAAATGAGCACGGGGTATGCATTTCTGTTACTAACAACATTCCCTGTTTTTGCTTCAATTATAGCACTCCACAATCGATTGATTACTCAAGAAGTTCATGGCAACACCGAACAAACGACGTTTGATGTGCCTCTGATGCAAATGCAGCAATCGACTGTCTTTGACATTGAGCAATTAAAACAGAAACAACTTGCCCATGGGACGTTTTTCTTTGGACCGCACAGCCACGAAGTAGACTTTGATTCAAGCTATGTACCTCCATTGAACTCCGTTCAGAAAGAATTCCTCAACGACACCACCCTCAACCTGGTAGATGAGAAGGAACGATGTGCTCGCTACAATTTCAAATTGGCCAACGAACAACCAAAACGACGACGTCTTTTCTTTGGATCTTTACTTGCCGATGATTCAATGGAAGTGCTCCGAGCAGTGGGCACCGAGTTCTACGATATGTTTCACACTGTATCCTTTATTGAGAGCAACATGACACAGAGTTTAACGCCCAGAAAATGGAAATATTACAATCCAACCAGTACCCCGAAAAATCTGCCTGAATTGCATCAACTTTTTGGTTTACAGACTAGAGTCAGTGTTGATTATTATGTTCCTGTAATAAAAGAAATGGCTAGTTTTGGTGAATTGTTTGTTGAGTTCATGCAGAGGGAGGGATCGACTCTTCGATGGGCATTGAATGGAATGAAAGAGGATGATATTGGTATTATAAGCGACGCGGATGATGTATTCACGAGAGACTTTCTGAGGGCTCTACAGGTTTGTGACGTGCCAGAATTTCGTCCCAATCAAGACTGTCTTGAGCCCAAAGTGATTGGGTCAACCATGGTCTTTGAATCAAGTCCTAATTGTGTAACCAAGGATCGCAGATGGCATCATCCCGATGCAATTTTGGGTGAATGCGTGGAACATGTTGGTGACGCATTATTACACCCTCCAGGAAAAAGGGAGTTCAACGAAAGATATGGAATGCGACTTGCAGGCTATGGTCTAAATGGGGATTATTCTAAGTACGTCGCCGGAAATACAGTTTCTAACAAATCATATCCTCTATGGTCCGCGAGTGATTTTCGAATGCAAGTAGGTGGGAGAATGCACGAAATGATTGATGGCTCACCAACCGGATATCATTTTCACAACTTTTTCAGAAGCTCAGATGATGTTCATATCAAGTACGCCACATATGGTCATGCAAAGGGAGAGCTTGCATTAAATATGCCCCTGTGGAAATTGTCAGAAGACTTGCAATTGGGAGTCGACTGTGCTAATGGTAAATCAGATGGAACATTAAAATTCAACGACACTGGTAGTAGTGTCATGCCTATTTATTATTTGAATGATGAGGTAAGGAATGCAAGGCACCAAGATTGGCAGAACATTGTGGCTAATGAGGAAGAATACTGGCACCAGAAAATAGACACTATGCAACCCCTAGAAAACGAGAACAAGGATTGCTGGAGGGAATGTGGGGGGTCTGGCATGTGCCCTTTTTTCTGTGGTAGGAAAGGTGTGTGCTGCAAGGTAGGAGCTGAAAATTCTCCCCCACACTGTGGTGGTGGAATGCTTGGCTGTTCTGACAGAGAATGCTGCGTCGCTGGAGCCGTCATCCATAACAGTACTCAGTGACAATCTTAACTCGATCTGGATTGTCATCGGCCGCGTATGGTAAGAGGAGAATGAGGGGCAGGAGACGACAGAGGAGGAGGAGGAAGCGGAGGACGACGACGACGACGACGACGACGAGGGACATGAGACAATGAATTAGGAGGAGAACGAGGAACAGGGGGGGGGGGTGGTATATGAAAGACTCCAAGTTCTGGTCATAACATAGGATTAATCTGGAAGGGCGGGGGGGGAGGGGGGGGGCGCGATATGGATCACTTCTTAGTTTGGTCGTTGCCAATAAAAAATCTACTCTCGATTTATTTGTTCCCATCTGTCATAGCCGTCCAGGTGACCTCGACCATAAGCGTGTGAGCATATTTTGTGACTTTTTGACTTAGAGTATGACGAACAGTGCAATGCCCCCCACCCTCCCACTTGATCAAATCTCCGACTGGACCTCGACTCTTGCTCGACTCGACTGCACTACATGCTTTGCTGGATGCCGGCCTACACCTAGTCCTAAGCTACAAACGTACTAGGTGTAGGGGGAGAGTGAGTGTGGTGCCAAAACTTGCCTGGGTTAGTCCCGCGCGACCCAGGCTCCCCTCAGACTCGAAGAGTCGTCCCGCTCGTCATTGTGTGACAAGTCTGAGGGGAGGTTGTTGAAAGAGCACCCCACCGTTGGGCTCGGTGGCGGGCGGTCCGGGGCATCACCGGGGCACCCGCCGCCGAGCACACTCAACGACTCCCCCTACATCCTCGTATCCCCCTATGGTTGTGGTTTTACCTAGCAAATCGATCTGTTGTTATTTCTCCCCGGACAGTTTATTAACCGTTGCGTGTCGGCCACGAAGTCGTGGTGTCATTCCCTGCGGTTTCAGTGTCTTTAATGAATGTGTGTAGTGATCCGTCGCTGTTGGTGGCGCGCCGTTATGCGTCCGGGTCGACGATGTGGAGGTCCGTGTGTGGGATCTCTGTGAACGCGTTGCCTGCAATGTTAACGAAATTGAATTTGCGTTTCATGTCCCGCGACATGTTGGTCGCGTAACATGCCAATTCTTCCCTTATGTATTCTTTAAACGTAGCGCCGCGCCATCTGCCCATCTTTTGGATTTGGGTGTCGGAATATCCGCTTAACGAAAGGGCATTGGCACCGCCACTTCGCAGTGAGTGTGTGTTAATCCGCGAGATCGGGATTCCTTTGTTGGTTGGGTATTGTAGTTCTGTTGCGGCGGATTTGAGGGCTCTGCTGATGTGTTCCGCCGTCACGTCTGCCCGTGTCCCGTTGGACCAGTATGCGGATAGCATTGTTTTTGGGGATCCGTTGTGCCCTCGAATGTGGATGTATCGTCGTCCCAGGGCCCGGACGGGGCATAGAAAATCCTCGCCATTGGCCTCGTGATACACGCAGACCCCTTTCCAACCGTTCTTCTGGTTATCCAGTTTCATTGTGGCTCCGTCCGCGGATGCGATGAGAGCTGGTGGTGCATCGCGCGGGAGGCATCTTAGTTTTCCGTACTCATTATTTTTAAAGAACGTGACGTCCTCGTATTTGAACTGGACAGTTTGTTTTGTTTCGTTGCGAGTCCCTTTGATTGTGTATTCGCCGATGCGCAGGAGGTAGTAAAAAGCAATAAGTGTTAGGTCTCCGATTGCTTGGTCGAGACTGTTGGCGGCTCCGTCGCGTCCGCGTGCCGCGAGGAGTTCAGGGACGTCGGCTTCGACGGGGAGTTGTTTTGTGGTTGGTGGGTCCTCTTTTCGCCATCCGTCAAACGTTTGGGAGAGTCGTGGGAGGAGTTTGTCGCTCCCTGCGATTTTTGTTGGGTTTTGTCCGCACACCAGCGCCACCTCCTGTCCAATGGCCGTGATAGCGCCAACGACCGTTCCAGTCGCGACGCGCTTTCCCCTTCCGAATAGCCCCTGTCGGACCCTTGCGGCGAATCCAGTGAGTGCTCGCACTTTGGTCGTGTACTCGATCCCCTGTATGTAAGGGTCCAGTCCCAGAGGCCGGACATACCGTGTCCAATTTGCCCAATGTGTGTTCCTATTTTTGGTGGTCGCTGCCACTCGGCCAGCGTGATACCCTTCATCTGCAACGCGGAAATCACGCGCGTAATCATCCTTGATCCAAATCGGAAGACGGTCCAGGAGGCCTGTTGCGGGAGGGGGAATTTGTTATTGAAAAGTGTTAGAAATTCGGTATCCGATTTGCACTCCCATTCTTTGACGCTTCCAAACGAGCGTGATGGTATATCCGTTAGCGCATTTTCGATGCCCGGAATATGTATTGGGGTTAGGGGGCACGTCCGTTGGATATTGAGGCGGAGTGCAAGTGCGCGCACTAGTTGAGCCGCTACCCGTGATTTGCGCGAGGCCATTTTTGTCACCCAGCTGACCGCTGGGGAGTTGTCGCTGAAAAGCGCGATATGCTTGTGGCAAAGGTCTTTTGCTGTACCCTCCATGCACAGCCAGAGGAGGAGGTATCCTGCCATTTCGAGGTCGGAATTTGTGAGTTTTCCTTTGGGGTTGTCGAATGTTTTTACCTCCGTTCGTATTTCCTCCGGCCACTGTAAGCGAAACACCGTGGGGGTTAGTTCCGACAATTCTCCGATGACTACCCCTCCGACGCCATGGCTCGAGGCGTCGACAATGCCGATGAAGTCGGGCCAGGCGGCCACTAGGTCTTTGCATTGCGTTGGGCGTGATGTGGACGCCTGTAGGATGGTTCGCACATCGGAGAGAGCTTCCAATAACGTGCCATCCTTGTGTACGAAGACAACTTTTGGTCGTTTTTGAATGACCCAGTTGCAAGGGCTGAGTAGGCCGCGTCCCTCCCGAAGTGCCGTGAAGGCGTGGCGAAGCTTTGCTATGACCGACTCAAATTCGGTGAACGGTATTCCACGCTTTCCCTTTACTGCGCCGCGGATCCATTGGTGTAGTATCTGCAGCAGGGACGCTCGTTTTTCCTCTTCGAGCCAAATAGTTTTCTCCGCTCCGTCGAATTCAAATCCGAGGAGGCACTTGGTTGTTGCGAAGGTTCCGTCGCCTTTTTGGAGTTTTTTGTTTGATATCGGGTCTGTGGTGTTGTCCTTACTTGGTGGGAAGACATCGTGTATCCCGTGTAGGATCCCTCGTGCTACGTGTTCGACTTGTTGTTTTGTCGTTGGAATGATGCACGCGATGAAATCGTCGACGTAAACCTCGATTATGTAGCGTAGTCTCTCGTCGTGTTCCCTACTATGGTCATTCACTTGTGCCGTGTCGGCTTTTGCCCAGTGCGAGAATTTGTGTGGTGGTAAGGACCCCGTTTTGGTTTCGATGTAGTCCACCGCTACGTCTCGTGCCGTTTCGGACGCCGCGCAGAAATACGGTGCCGATTCTACCCAGCCCATTTGAAGGGAGTTTGGCACGACGAGGCGTGTTGGCTCCTCGGGTGCTTGCGGCCACACGTAACAAAAGTTCCATTCCTCTCCCTCACGGCAGTTCAGGCGCCAGAAGCCGTCTTGTATGTCCCATTTTGCCATAAGTACGGTTGCATCGTCATCCGCCTCTGCGAACGCGTGGATTATGCGTTTTAGGGAGTGTCCGAGTTGTCCGATTGCGCCCTGTGGTGCGAGTTTTTGTGTTGTGTCGTTTACCGACTTCACCGTGCCTCCGTCGTCCAATCGCAGTTCGAAGGACAAGTCGAGGATTGAGCGGTACGCCCGTGACTTATGTGGTATTGCTGCCACCGGTGATATTTTTAGTTGCCTCGGGTGGTTGTCCCTGATTTCGTCCCAGAGGACGACGCGTGCTTGTCCCTTTGCCACTTTGTCGGCCACCTCCGCTGCGAAGTGTTTGAGTGTGTCAGGTTCGAGCGCGGATTTGTGCGGCCCGCGGTCGATTGCCGCTTGTATTTGTGCCGTTGTCCAGTCTTTTCCCGTCGCTGTTGGGCAGCCAAAGAGTTCCCAGTCCTTTAGGATTGACCCGGCCTCGTGCATGAGGGCCCGTCCTTGCGGGGCCATCTCCCGTTCCGCGGATGTTTTTGTTCGTCGTTCCCAATGATCGTCGTCGATGATAGTTAGCCCTTCGTGGCGCTGCCATTGGGATGTTATCGGTTGTGTGATTAGTGTTTCGTTGCGGTGGTGTTTATTTTGTTTTCGCAGTTGTGGCGTTGTTGCCCCCGTTGCGATTTTGCCCGTAGTTTCGATTATCGGGGGTTGGAGGAGGTTGTTGTAGGTGCTCTCGGAACTGCTTATGTCCATATCGCTGTCGCTTTGTGTTTCACTCGTGCTCGGTTTGAGGCCGTCTTCTTGGCCGCTGTCGAGAACTGTTGTAGACTTACCTTGGCCGTTGTCCAGCGGGTCCCGTGGCAGTGCCCGTCCATTCTCCCCCTTGTTCCCTTGTTTGACGGTTGTAACATTTTGTTTGTTGGTGTCGATTTGTGTGTTGGGTTTTTCGGGCACGTGCCCGAGTAGTGTTTTGCTGTTTATTTTTGTTGGTCTTGACGATAGTAAGTCGATTTGTACGTCTAGTTTTATTTTCTTAGTGCTGTTCCCCGTTGATTCCCGTTCCCCTGTGCGCCCTTTTTGTGGGTAGCGTGGTTTATGTCAGGCTTGGTTGCCTTCCACCTTTTGGCGTTTTCCTGGGGACCCTTCCCCCCCTCCGCTGGTTGTGCATGCTTGGACGCCCGGTGTGAGCATTGCGACGACTGAGTCAGCAAACGCGTCGGTAATTGCCCGCCGGGGGACGTGGCCCCGTTTAAATTGACAGTCATTGAATGTGCATCTCCCGAGGATATGCGCCCAGCAGACGTAAGGGCGTCCGTTTTCGATGTAGTCGGGCAGAGTGGGGAGGTCTGTGATCCGCTTATTGCATGCGTTGAGAATATCGACGAGGCGGGTGCGGAGTCCGTGTTCCGCTACGTAATCTGCCATCATGGCGACTATCTTCGGGTGCCTGTCGTCTACCCATGGTTGGCGGTGTTGCTGTTGGCCCCTCTGTCGGCCTCCCCCTCTGTTGTTAGCATTGCGCTCGCCGTTGTCCTGTTTGTTCCCGCCTCCGTTACCTCCTCCCCCTCCAGCTTCTCCTCCGTTTGCCCCGCCTCTGCCACCGCCTCCTCCCCCTCCGCCCCCTCCCCCTGCGGTTCCGCCTCCCCCGGGTGATTGGTTAGGGGTGACGACCCATTCCGTCGGGTAGTTTGGGCGGTAGATCGGTTGGGCGAAACGTACGTCGTCGATGATTTTATAAATGAGGCTGGTAGGCCATTTGAACCGCTCTCTCCTGCGGAATTGGGCTTCAACGAGGACGGTGTTAAAAAAGGACCTTCCGTCGGTCAAGATCGCCCATGTGATGCGGCGGCAGATGTCAGCAGTAAAGGAGTCGCGGATGACGTGGACTTCTTGTAGGTCCAATGTCTCCGCGATCTCCAGCATCCCTTTGTAGTAGTCGCATTCTTCGCCGAAGAGTGTCCATAGGAGTGCACAAAAGGTATTGACGCTATAGCGAAGCTCGTGGTACGTGTCAGGTGGTGGGCTTGGCTGCGTTTTCTGTCGCCTCCTCACTTCGTTGAACTGTGCGGTGTGCGCGGTTTCGCGTCGGGCGTCCTCGTAGTCCCTGATTCTCTCTACTTCTTGTGCCGTCTTCGCCCTGCATATTAGGATGGATATTCCCCTTTGCGCGCTTGAGAATGTAGGGACGGCTTCGCCCGGGTTAAAGTTAAGGCTCAAGATGTCCTTGATGGAATTTTCGGTGAAGAAGGGGGCCTTGTCGATGTCGAGTCCCTTCTGTTTGCTCCATTTTTGCATGCCTGTGCGGATGTTGTGGCGGTGGGATGCAAGTTCCTTGGTTTGTTGGAAGGCGTCCCAAATGGTGGGTATGTCCCCTGGTGAAATCACCCCACAGTACCCTTTCAAGGCGGCGACATTGTTTTCGGAGTAGAGTCGCCCTCCGACTTCGTGGTCGTCCTTTGCGCTGCCCCCCTGCCTGGCGGCGCCAGCGATTGTTGGTGCTAGGGCTTGTACCCCTGCGAGGAAGCTATGCCCCATATTTTTGGAAATCTGTTCGACCAGGTGCAGATCCCGCGTCCCTTCTCCCCCGCCGCGCCGTGCTGCGGTGACAGCCCCCACCTCCTCCCCTAGTGTGAACCTTACGCGCCGTTCGCACCAGTCGAGGAATTCTGTGTCCTGGCACAATGCTGGTTCCGGTGTTCCGATGTTGAGGAGGCTTGAGTCATTTTTTGCCTGGGCGGCGGCGATGCACCAGTCGGTTATTAGTCCACAACGATCTTGGTCGATTGTGGTGTCCCCGTTGAGATGGTCCCTGATAAAACCATGGAGGTGGTATGGGAGGCAGGTTCCCCCTTGCGCCTGGAGATACTCTGCGACGAACGACGGCAGTGCGAGGAGTCGTGGGAGCAGTTTTTCTGTGAGCCCGTCTTCGTTTGCCCCGGTTGTCCACAGCTGGTCCCAATTCTCCCGTATCTCGAAATGATTTTCGAAGGTGTTTGTTTCGTTTAGGAATTTGACTTTGGCCCAAGCCCACGTGTTTTGGGGGGGTAGGATGAACGGGACGGGGTATCGGCCGTTGCCTCGGTCTCCGATGAATCCAATGTATTTGCCCTGGACGTCGGTTGCCATGCCCGACATTCCGAAGAATTGCCCAATTGAGTGGGCCATGTGAACCACTGGGGAGTGTCCTTTCATGAAGGCGAATGCCCTGAAAGTTGTTTGATTGATCGCTTGATCGCGGAAGGCGTTGCTCTTAGCCTGGTCGCCCTCCACGCGGCTCTGCCAGTCGAGCTCGCGGCCGATGACCTCGTCCTCCATCCGATTTTTGATCGTCTTGAGGTGCGCGGCGATTGCCCCCCCTGGTCCCTGGCGTGGCCTTTGTGTTGGTTCGTTGCGGGGCTGCCCCCCTTCGAAGGCGTTGCCCTGGTCGCCCCCCCCCCCTATCCCGGTGACGTTGCTTTGGACGTCGGCATTGTCGTTTTGGTCGACCTCGTTGGGGATTCCCCCTTGTTGTCCCCTTCGGGGGTGTTGCCCCCCTAGTTGTAATTGCCCCTGTTGTCTCCTTTCTCCCCCTTGGTTTGCACCGGTCCTTGTGGCGAGGAGATTTGTCGTCCCGGGGGCGGACAAATTGCTGACGTAGCTGTATTCGTCGTCGTTGTGGTCGTCAGCGTCGTCCCCCTCCTGGCCCTGCGACGCGCGTCGTGTGGGGGTGTTGCCCCTGAATCCTACTCTGCCCATGACGCGGTCGGCGGCGTTTCCCAGGTAATTCATTTTTCCTCGTTGCTACGTTGTTCTTGCCCCCTTGTTCCTATTCCGAGTCCGTTTCTGGGCACCCTACCGGGCCTGTGTAGAGAAAACGTGCGGTAATATCGTCGTCTCTCGACCTGCTCGACTCTGCCGTCGACGACGACACCGTGCTATCCGATGCTGACTCGTCGTCGGAGGATCTGGATGTCTCGTTGTTGTCCCCGGTGGAACTTTCTTCGTCGTCAAAATTGTATTTGTATTTTATTCTGTAATCCGCGTTGGGGGGGGGGCCTTGTCCCGTCGCGTCGTCCGAGAAGTAGCCCTCTTCCCCGAATAATATCACCTGAGGGGGTGTCTCTTCCCGTTGTAGTGCGATTCGTAGGCTGCGGCGTGGTGTACCCCTTCTTGCGTTTATTTCGTCGCGGTACCGCAGGTAAGTGGCAACGCGCCTCTCGCGAGCCTTTTTTGCCTGATTCTTTTTTAATCGCCGGCTTTGGCGTTGTTGCATGTGACCTGTATGTCCGCGCTTCCGTTAGACGCGGGGGGAGACGATGTCCCCTCTCTGATGGTATGGTGACAGCCGCTTTGCTGCTTAATTTCTACTAACCCGGCAATCAGCAGGACATGGTGCTGTCGAGCCCCAAACGGAATGAGCTTCCCTCATTCCGTGGGTACGTCGGGGTCTGTCCATCGTCCCAACGTATTTCGACGGGGTAAATTTAAAATCTGTCATGAGGAACACTCTCAACTTCCCGGGGATAAATACGATACTATTCACAATCTTAATAATTTTTCCCGCCCCTCGCTCCGCGACGACGAACGACGACAACGAGCATGGCAACGCAGCAGCAACAGCAGCGGCAGGGGCAGCAGCAGCAACCCCTACCCCCCCGTCGAGGTCCGCTCTCTTACGTAGTCGACGCATTGCGCGAGGACAACAGACGCTTGCTCCTCGAGACATTGCGTCGGCCATACCACCCACCCGCGAGCGGTGATAGTGGCAACGATGACGTCGATGGTCCGGCCGAAGGGGGAGGAGGGGCGGCGTCGCCCCCATCGTCGTCGTCGCAATTGGCCGTCGCGCATCGGCAGGTCTTGATATTCGGCTCGTCCGAGATCCGTCGAGTATTGCTCCGACAGGTGATGGATGGCGGCGGCCGGAATGCCAACGACGGCGGCGGCGGCGGCGGCGGCAACAACGGTGCCGACGAGAAGAGAAAGAGGAGGGCTGGGAATAGGAAGAAGAACGTGACGATGATGGCCGAGGAGGAGGAGATATTACGGGATTGGAACGAGGAACTCAGGTCGACGTCGTCGGCATCGTCATCGTCCATCGACGGTGTCGGCGTCGGACTGGACGCGTCGACCGCCAGGATGGCGGCGGTGGCGACCCAAATCGTAGGCACGCACGTCCTATCGCCGTCGTGCGATGGAACGGTCGTTTCGCCCTACCATCATCATCGCCATCACGGTGCTGCCGACGACGATGGAGATCGCGAGTACGACATGGACGTCATCGCATACGCCTGCTCCGCACCGACGACGATCACCTACGTATTACGCGGGGGCGGATTCGACCTCCCGGGCCTGGCGGCTGCGGCGAACCACCGACGAAGGATGATGAGGGCGATGTCGGAATCGGCGGCGAGTGGTGGACCGGGGTCGTCGTCGTCGTCCATTTCGAGGGGGTTATTCGGCGGCCCCTCGTCGTCGGTATTGGGGGGGAAACAACAGTCCCAGCTCGAACAATCATCGGTGGGGGTGGATTCCTACCACTCGTCGACGAGACTTTTTCGTTTCGTCTTAGTGCCGCGCATCACGGAAATGGAACGCGCGTTCCTGCTCGAATTGGGCCTCGTTCCGACGGTCGAGGGGGACGACGTCGACGGCATGGCGTACTCCGCGAAATACGATGGTCCGGCATCGTCTACGTCCGGCGGGGGAATCGGCATCGGCGGCATCGTCGGGGTGAACTCATTGGAATCCATGCCCATAGACTTGATCCCTCTCGACGATGACGTGCTTAGTCTGGAGCTTACGGGTGGGTGCGGAAGAGGCGCATTCGAGGGCCCGGGCGGAGATCGTTCCGCCGCGACGTCCACTAGATCGACTGAGACCGTGAGCGAGGGCGATAGGAGCGGAGGGGGTGGGGGACCCCCCGGGTCTAGCGGCTATGCCTCGGCGGCATGCATGCGTCATTCGTTAATCGAAGGATGCGACGCCGACGTGTCGGATACGGTTGCGAGGAGCTTGATCAAATTACAGCTACTTAACCGGGGTGGTGGTCATGTGGGAGGAGGAGGAAAGGAGGACTCGTCGTTGCTATTAGGTGGTGCCATTCCACGAGTTCAGGGGTTGGGTCCGTTGGCCACCGCCGTGATTGATCGCATGATGACTTTAAGGATAGAGGAGGAACGGATGTTGGCAGAAGACGACGAAGACGAGGATGATGGGAGCGAGGGGTCTAACGACGACGCTGGAAGGGTTCGAAATGAGGACGTCGTAAACGCCGCAGAGGGGGTGGAAATCACTCCCATAGGAGGTTATGGTGCGAATAATTGCGAGACTTCCTCAATGCCGTCCTTGCCTACCATCCAAGCATTGTTAGTCATCGATCGTAGGATAGATCTTGTGACTCCTATGCTTACGCCGCTGACGTACGAGGGGCTCATTGACGATGTACTACAAATTCAAGTGGGAGGGTGCGTCGCGGTCAATAAGTCGATAGTGGAGCCGGACGATGATGGGAAGGGGAGCGAACAGCAGCAACGGCAGAAGCAACAGCAGCAGGAGACGGTGATCCTCCCCCTGAATGACTCGGATCCGCTCTATGCCGAGGTTCGAGACAAGCACGTGGAGACCTTCGGCTCCTTCCTCCAAAATCAGGCCAAGGCGCTAAAGGAAAGTCACTCTCAATTCACGAATCGCGAGGCGGCGCGGCTCGACCTCACCGAGATACACCAGTTTGTGAAGCAGATCCCGGTCTTCACTCGCAACCTCCGTTCGTTGACGAATCATATCCACATCGCCGAGCTTGTCAAGTCGGCGGCCGAGGCCACCGGTTTCCGTCAGAGGTGGCAAGCCGAAAGGAGTATGCTCGAGTCCGAGCCTTGCTACGAGCATTTGGAGGATTTGATCGCGACGGGACTCGAGCCGCCGTATCGTTGGTTGCGTTTGCTCTGCCTCCAGAGCCTCACGAGCAACGGCATCAAGGCGACTCGGTACGATTCGCTGCGAAGGGAGGTGATACAGACGTACGGGTACGAGTATCTCTTCGTACTGAACGACCTGGAGAAGGCCGGTTTCCTTCGCAAGAGGGAGACGTTCTTCATCGATTCCATGGCCACGCCCTACTCGACGCTGCGCAAGGCGTTGAATCTCATCAATCCCGACGTCGATCCGTCGAATCCCGAGGACGTTGCGTACGTCTCGTCGGGCTACGCACCGATGACGGTGCGCTGGATCGAGGCGGCGATGAGGGGGTACGTCGGATTGGACGATGCCATGAAGGAACTGCCCGCGGCGGCGGGGGTGGGCGTGGGAAGCGGCGGCGGGGGAGGCGGACGGTGGGTCGACGTGGAACAACAGTGGCCGCCCGAGAATCTGGTCGACGCTATGAAACGCAAAAGGGGACCGAGCCTCGGGGCGCTTGCCAAGGAATGGTCCGAGAATTCGAGCGACATGAGCGGTGGCGGCGATGTATCACTGACGAGGGAGGACAAGCCGGTGCTGCTTGTGTATTTCGTCGGGGGCGTAACGTTCATGGAGCTGGCCGCATTGCGCTTCCTAAGCAGGCGATCGTCGTTCCCTTACGATATAGTTTGTTGCACGACCGAGATCGTGAATGGCGAGACGCTTCTCAAGTCGCTGTCTAGCTAGTTCCATGTATATAGTCTGGACGATTCAACTATAGAGACATCATCGCATTCATTCTCTCTCTAGAGGACGGATATCTTATGTTTGCCAATTTCCCCGCATGTCTCAAGTAGCGTGTTTATTAGTTTTAGACTGCAGATGTGGATAAACTCAGCCGACGCGATCGGAGTTTTCGAAGATGTGACTAATTCGTCGAACATCATCCATGCGTATGGTGCATCGGGGTTTCGCGCCCGCCTCCCTTTTCTTCACGCGATGACGCTCGCGATGGCGAGGAACGCGGCCAACGCGAACGACAGGCCGCGAACGACGGCCGTTGTTAGCGCCCCCGTCTCACGACGAATCGCGCCGTTACTTTCACCGCCATCACGACCATCGTCGGCATCGCACGCGTCGGGTTTCCATCCCGCGGGGGTGTACCCACCGCCACCGCCGGCGTCTTCGTTCGCGGGGGGGGGGAAGCACCCCACCGCCCCATCGGGAGGGCAGGATACGCAACATGCGAATATGTCGCAAAGTCGACACTGGATCGAGGTGGCGGCATCTTCCACCAGACCCCCCCCCTCGCCGTCGTCGAGAATCTGCGTCCTCCGTCCGTCGTCGCCGCATTGGACGTCGCACATTCCCGCGACGTCGTCATTTGTCGTCGCGACCCCTCCCCCCCCCGACGACGCATCCGCGAGTCCCGCGGGATGGAGGTTGTAACACGCCCCGAGGGTACCGGACGCGCACGCCTCGATGGACTTGTCGTACGCGCAATCGTCGACGTCGATGGTGGCGGTGGAGTTCGCGTCGGCGTCGTCGACGATGATGCACTGGCATATAGGACAGTCGACGGGACACGCGATCCCGGTACCCGTCAGACCGAGCACGTCGAGGATGGAGAGTGCGGTAGCCGTGTACCGCGACCTCGCGGTCGTCAATGCGAACGTCGCTAGGACGGCGGCGAGCGATGATACTAGGACACGGCGTCGTTGGAAAAGCGGCATGGCTTTACTCTTCGTTCGGGGTTTTAGTTGCATTTTTCCGACAATGAAATGCATTTACTTGTGGCGGAGGAGGGTACTTGTACCAATGATGCCGAGGCACCTCCTTCTTCTCTCTCCTCCTCCTCCTCTCTCCTCTCGAGTGTGTGTTGAGTCGCTCGACTCGGACAACAAAACAACAAAAAATGCCGAGACTCAGGTTTGCCGGCGCGAGTAAAAATCATACGAATTCCCATGTCCCGAATGGAAGACCTCGAGGAAGACCCAAACGACCAAGACAAAAAATATTAAGAAATCGTGCTCGTGGTTTCATTTCAAAGGTCTCGACCGCACGGAACACAATAATAAAGAGATAATGGCGGAGAAGAAGAAGGAATCTTCGAAGACTGCGACGACGGCGACGAGGAGGAGGAATGACAATTCGACGCGGCCATCCGCGAAAAACGACGACCGCGACGTGCGGGGCGGGTACGACGCCGAGATGATCGTCGGTGGGTCGTCGCGCATCGTCGCCCGGGGGGCGGCGCTCGTCGTGGCGTTCGCATTATTCGTCGCGGCGTGTAGTATCGCGTCGTCGGCATTCGATGCGTCGTCGATGGATATTACCAACAACGTCGACTGCGACGTCGACGACGTCGACGATGACGACCCACACGATGTGACGACACCGAGGGATGCATTCCTAAATTGGTTCGTCAGGAACGGGGGAGAATATCATCCCATAGACATAGGCGATGGCACGTCGACGAACGTTACGATCGCCGAATTCCCAAATTACGGCGGATGGGGATTGGCGTTGACCGTCCCGACGTTGGCGGGTGGAGGAGGAAACGGAGGAGGGGGGGGGGGGACGTCGTCTTCCGATGCTATCGACGACGAGGACGACGATGATAACACACGCCCGAACGCTAACGACGAATGTCTCAATGTCGATTGTGACGGTGGCGTGGGAGTAAGCGGGGGGGAGGAGGATTATTCGTCGTCGAATGCGCATCCTACGCCCGAGGACGACGTCGTCGTCGTCCCCATCGTAAAACGACTCGATCCGCTCTTCACGGTACCGTCGTCCTTGATAATTACCGTCAAATCGGTACTCGAGGAATATCACCATTCGTACCTGCCGAATTTCGAATCGAATTTGAACGACGTACTCGACGTGGCGTACCCGAACGACGGTACCGGTCCGTCGAGCGGGGGAATGGGATTGGAACGGCAGGACGCCATCATCGCATCGTATCTGATGGCGGAGGATTGTCGCAATCGTCATCCGGGATTATTCGTCAACGACGGGGATGGTGGAGGTGGACGAGGGGGGGGGAGTTTCTGGAAGGAATACCTTGACGTATTGCCGAGGGATGGCATAATACCACGATTGGACACGTTCGACGACGAGGAATATGATGCGTTGAACGACGCGACTCTCGAATACGTCGGTCGCGAGTCGAGGCGTTTATTGGTCCTGGTTTACGGTAACGACGACGATGACGATATCCGCGACGATGGCGGAGGCGATGGAAGGGTGGGAGGATTGCGAGCCGTGGTGCGGGATATGATCCGTCGAAAGATCGGCGGTCCGACGTCGTCGTCGTCATCGACGCCAACGCTACCGCCGACGTCGATCGTGCCGGATTCATGCATCAGCTTCGATGTCTTCCATCGCTTCGTGGCGATCGTTTCGAGTCGGGCGATGCTCCTCAAGGGCGTGAAGCAGTGAGTATCCCACCCCCACCCCGCCCATTTTATTGACTGTATGTGCCATGTCACGACGCTTCGTCCTCGCCTTGGCGCCCCGCCACGCAAATCTCGACGACCTCGAACTCACCAAAATTAACACGGCACCCCGTTTGTTGCAATTCTCCAGCCTGACCCCCATGGCGGAAATGATAAATTACTCGCCCAACGAGGTAGCAGGGCCGGCTCCCCCCTTCGACTTGTATCACACCCTATCGACGGATGGTTCCATCACCGTTCGTTCGGACAGGGATGTTTTCCTTCCCAGTTCTTCTTCCGGTGGCGAGGGAGGGGGAGGAATGACGGCGACGACAACGACGTTTCAGCTATTCGAGGATTATGGACCGGTGGACAGCTCGCTCTTTCTTACGGCACATGGATTCGTCCCGCACGAGAATCCAAATAACTGCGCCACAATATCGGGCGCAGCCTTCCTCCGGCGAGACGGCGCTGCCGCTGTTGGGCGAAATTACGAAGAGGACGTCGATTTCATACGTCGTGCATTGATCTCGCTTCGTTTCATCCACCCCGGGACATTGAAGTTGGAAGCCCTCGACGATGTGTGCGTGAAGGAGAATTTGGTAATAGTCGACGATGACGACGATATCGGATGGAAGCCGGCGTCGGATTCCATCGCGATAGCCTCGATCGTACTCGGCAACGGTGACGATCTAATATGGAAAAGGATCGAGAATGTGCACGGAGAAACATTCGCAACAATGAGGGACGAATGCATTTCGGCGATTCGATCCGGAGATGCGGAAAATATCGAATCACGGTGCGCGCGATATCCCGAAAGTAGTCTCATCGTGAAGGAGGCCTTGAGGACTGCCGCCAAACGGCATACCGAAAGTTTCGGGGAGCGCGGCGATGTTGTCGAGGAGGTTTTACTCTCGCGGCTTCGGGACGCGGAATCCCGGGGAAGGGATAGGTTGGCATTGGCATTTCGCTTTCGCATAGAGGAAAGCAAAATACTCAATCAAATAGTCCATTTCGAGGACGATGTCTATGGCTGAATATGGAGTTCACGAATATTGGTAGATTTCTATCAAGTTAATACTACGCATGCGTCTTTTTACATACAAAAACTCAACCTCCTCTGTCCTCTGTCATACGAATCAATTACTGATGCATTCTGCAAACTTGTGGCTGTAGTTTCCCGCGCAGCATGCTTCCTTCGAGGGGGATGTCGGTGCGGCCCCGTTGACCGGTAGGGGAAGCTTGTTCTGACAATACCCCAGGCTGTAATTGGGATACCAAAGGCTGCCGAACTGCGTCACCGTGGGCCCCGTGGTGGTCGGAGATGTCGTGGGTGACTTAGTCGTTGGTTCGCTAGTCGGTACCTTCGTTGGCCTCTCGGTCGGCGTCGCAGTCGGCTTCGAGGTGGGAGATACTGACGGGACCGAAGTCGGAATATTCGTCGGCGATGCGGACGGAGATCCCGTCGGCGCCTCCGTCGGATTCGATGTGGGCCTATCGGTCGTGGGCGTCGAGGTTGGCCTCGACGTGGGCGAAGTTGACGGGGACGAGGTGGGTGGATTGGCCATATTTTGGATGCAGTAATTATTCGTCTGGCCCGCGTACGCCTGCTTGCAGCATTCCAGCTGGCTGTCATAGAGCGGACGACTGCCGTAGGGTGGCAGCGGGAGCGTGTCGATGCATTTGCCCACTTGCCAATCGGCATTGTAGTCGGGATACCACGTCGCGCCGCCGGGCGATGGGGCCGGGGGAGAGATGGCGATGCCAGCGGCGGCATTGCACGCACCGGTGGACTGGCCCAGGTAGGCGGTGTTACAGCACTCGGCAGCGCTGAGGTAGGAGGGGGCGTTGCATCCGGTACTCTGAGTACAGTATCCAGCCTCCCACCCGGCTGTGTAGACCGGATGCCAGTACTCCACTGTGGCGCAGTCCGAAATCCAGTTGAGCTCGCGCCCGTCCCCGTCCTGCTGAGGCCGATGATGATCGGATGATGCCTCGGCGTCGAGAATGTTGGCCTCGTCGTTGTTCCCGAGAGAGACGCCTCCTCCTCGCAAGCTGAGCGACTCGACATTCGACATGGCCAGCGTGCTGATGATGGCGGAGAATAGAATGATCTTCATAGTAGAAGGCGATGAAGTGTGGATGTGTGGTAACGAGAGGGAGAGATTGATGATAGGATAAATTATGCCATCCTGGGAGATGGGGCGAAGCGATGGAAGATGACGAGGGATCCACCTCCGTTTTTGCTCCGGGTAACGAAACCCGCCCACCTTTCACGAGAGGGAACGATCATCATTTCACTGTGGTTTTGTCAAAAAAAGTGCAAGACCGGGACCCAGGTCCGAGTAGAGGTACGTATTCCTATGTGGAATTAACTCACGTCACTTTGTCCTCTCTCGGGAATGGTTGCGAATCAAAACGCTGAAGTTGTTTTACCCGCCAAATAGGTCGGAAGTTCCCGCCGCCCCGCGCGCATCCCCGAGCCATCATGGTAGTGAACCAGTGAACCCCCCCATCGCGGGGGCGGCGGCCATCGTCGCATTCACCATCATCATCCGCCGTTATTATCACTCATCATTCGCGATGATGATGAAGAGGATACTCATCATGATGAATTCTCACGCGGCTCGTCGGGAGTTGCGTCGACGCATCATCGTCGTCGAGACCGAGGAGGGGATGGCGGGGGGGGTGGGTGGATCCACCGACGTCGTGCCGTCGTCGTCGTCGTCGGCCACGGGATCGCGACCGGTCGTATCGGGAATTTTTATTCATCCTGGTAAGTTCGCATGGATGTTAATTCATCGGGGCGGGGGCGCCCGATCGTCTCGCGCATACTTCGGCGATTATTTTATTCATCGCGCACTCGCACACGTGTCACATTGCCATATCTATATCCCCCCCCCCCCCACCCATCGGAAGTGAAATCAATGCGTCCCGTTTCCCTCTCCGAATCTGGATTCGACAAGCACGGTCTCGTGCACGATCGCCGTCTCATGATAGTGCGTCCCAACGCGAGGAAATTCGACGACGTCTACGACGATGGTGATGCGGCGGCGCCGACGCATCGATTCGTCACGCAGCGTCAATCGCCGAAACTCGCGACCATCGAGGCCACGGAGCCGATCGAAATCGTATCCGATGATGGCGGATACGATGAAGTCGACGACGTCGATGACGGAAGGAAGAGGAGGAGGAGAGGGGGGACGAAAGTCATCATCAAGCTCACGTCGTCGTCGTCTCCGTCGCTGCCGTCGTCCTCCACGCTCTCCGATAGTGCACACGTGTACGTCGACGTTTCCCCGTCGAGATTGAACTCGCTACCCGTGCGCTATCGCGCCGGTCTATGGGGGGACGTGGTCGACGTTGTCGACGTGGGAGACGAGGCGGCGTCGTTCGTGTCGGGGGTGATGTGCATGGACGATCCGACCTACCGAGACGTTAGGGTCGTGTCGCTCCTGCCGGATGCGACGTCGAGAAGGGTCGACGAAAGATACTGCCCAGATGCCGCCAGGGTTGGATATTTCGGTTCCTTGCCGCACGGTGGCTTGACGGATGGCTTTCCCGTGAGCGTTTTGTCTATTGTTAGTCGTTTTTGCCTGTCGTGCCGCTCCCGTCCCCCCTATCATTCGATTTTTTTCGTTGGTAAACGTTTATGATTGCCAGCTAATGACAATTCCGACGCATTTTGACCCTGTTCCAGATTTTGATCGCGACGCAAGCGTCATTGGACGAGCTCAACGGGAGGCTGGCCAAGGTAAGGGGAGAACGGGTTGTATAAGCGAGGCAGGATCGATTCATGATTTTTCTTAAGCAAAAGAACACGGGCTCAAAACGTCCCCGACGATATGCCCGTTCTCTCCACAGAAGGGCAGGGGCTGTCTACCCATGAGCAGATTCCGCCCCAACATAGTGATCGACAAAACGTCAAGGCCGTTTGACGAAGACGAGTGGAAGGCGATACGGATAGGCACGGGAAAGGACGCTGCTGTTCTTCACATCGTTAAGGGATGTCCACGGTGCAAGCAATCGTGCACGGACCAAACGACTGGCGAGAGGGGGGACGAGCCTCTCGAGACCCTATCGGATTTTCGTTCATTGGGTAGCGGCGGCGTCGACGTTTATTTCGCCACGAACGCGATCTTAGACGGCGATTGTTATGGCAGTACGATAAGGGTGGGCGATCCCGTCACTATTCTCACCCGGGGGGATCCCGTATGGGACGCGGATACGGCCCAGCCGGAATGAGACCGATGAAAGTTGAATTTTTGTTCATCGAGTCAGCGCGCTATGTTGGAGTGCCATCATGAGGTTGTGCCCATATATTGTACTCCGCTTTGGTAGAGAGGGTATTTCAGCACAAAAAAGGGTGTTTTTCGATGCACCCTTCTGATCGGCGTTGACGGGTCTATGGATTGATTGACGATGATGCTTCATTTGTAGGAGGACGGCGCAGCTGATTATATTAGATGATATAAGTACCTGTGGGCCGATGCCTTGGACGAAGTGAGCCCTGAAGCGAAGATCTACCGATGAGCCTCAGAGACGCCTTATGGTTTGATAATGCAAATGCTTGTTTAGATTGTGTGAATGCTGGAGACGGGACGGGATAGTGATGTTCTACCCGCCAGGCATCGCAGTGAGATGCAACGTCCTGGGTAAGTACCGTAGTGCAATCACAATTTTGCTGATCACTCTGTAGAGGCAGAACAGTAGATGCCGGTGATGGTGGAGGGATACTCTACGATATGATAAATAATTACCCAAAATTATTTCTTTTATCCAAAAATTTTCGCTTACCAAAAGCAGTAGGCAACAATGTCTTGATGGTATGCTCATAGCACACAGTGCCATACCGACGCACTACCTATTGGCTTTGCTCGTTAGACCCTCTTCGCCCCTCGCTCCATGAGGAATTCCGTGGCGTGCCGAATCACCTCCACCACCTCGATGGACGCTCCTGATATGATGGCGTGCTCGAGCGCATTCGTCTCGTCGTGGTCTTCCAGAGATATTGATAGCGGGTATGCATGGATCAAGGTCCAGACCAATGCAATGCTCGGACTTTTCCAGGTAGTCTCATCCCGAATATCGTTCTCGTATAACGTACCGCACGAACCGCTGTCGCATGCGAGGATGAGTGGGGTCTTGCCGTCGACGTCCCGCACGGAGCATGCGGCGGGATGCGCATACGCGAGCAATCGCACGACGGACAAATCCGCGCCCGTTCCCACCGCGATGTGTAGGGGCGTTCGATGGAAGGAATCGAAGTGGGATAAGTATTCGGGAGACGTTAGAATTAAGAGTTCGACGATATATGTCGGTGGGTCGTGTTGAATGCATAAGTTTAGACTAACAAGAGAGATAGATGCCGAGAGACGCATATGATAAGTATAGTGATTGAAAGGTCATAGGTGAATATAAAAACTGGATTGAAAAACATACATAGTCATGCCATTGTATTGGGTCGAGCTAGATAGAGTCTTCCCAATCGATTGCATCTTGGCGGGTTTGTTTATGATTTCATGTCCGAATCCATCCCATCTTTGCGATTCAATCATGCCGAACAGGAGAGACAGGGTGCGATTGTCGGCGTCTTCGAGCGGACGATAAACGGTTGAAGTGTTCGACATGCCCATGATCCACTTTTTTCGTTGTGTTGTATTTTATACCAACTTGAGATGCTCAATCCCACCCCCAAACTAGAGAACCGTGTCATTTTGTGTACTAGGAGTAACACAGTCATGTTTCCCCAATTTAACCCTATAATAACCCAGATATGCTTCTCGCAAATCCGAAAGAAACTTAGGAGAGAGAGCAATTGGCAATGGTACCAAAGTATTGTACCATAGGCCGGGAGATAAGAACCAGCTAATGTTCTAGGATGTGACAGCTAAATCATTCGTATGTTAAGTAAACACCACCCCCGCCCAGCTCGATTGTGTGCCTGAACCAAGGGCTGTGCTAAATTTCATGAGCCGACCCAAGGATGTAAAAAATGCTAAATTTTACGCTAATTCAATCATTGCGTCGGGAGTTTCTGAAACCGGCTCCAGAGCGTTGCAATTCCAGCTATTCTTTTTTTTATCTAATAGTTTAGTGTCTGGTTCTTATCTCCCGGCCCATATGTACGGTAGTCATGGGGAAGATATCGAACTATTTAACCTTTCTCCCGTTTATAACCCTAACAAAATAATGATAAAAAAAAATTCTAAGATGACGAACGAAAAAGGCTCATTTTTTACGTAAAACAGACATGGGCTTGGTCTCCAAAAATCGGTAAGGCGAATTAATCCTTACCGACCCAACAATTTTTTTGTTTATCGCAAGCGAGTTTTGTCCTTCGGTTGTTTTTGTCTACGTAGGAACCAATATTTAACGGATGACCAAAAAAGTCCCCTTCTGTTTGAGTGGGTCGTCCTTCATCCATGTTTCGAAAGAGAATAATAGGACGAAAAAAGTTTGTTGGGCGTGAGTTCACACACAAATAATGCTAATATCATCCCCCCAATGGTATGCTCTCCTGTGAATTTTTCAAAAGGTGCACCCAAAAGACCTTTATCTTGCCATAACCAGATAAGGTTCACAGGAGGGCATGGGGGCATACAACAATGTCTCCTCCTGAAACTAGTGCAGATGGCTCGGTGATTGGATCTGGAGTGGGTACATATTATGATGTATCCCACTGGGAAAGGATATTGGCTTCATCTATAGCCTACTCCTTGGCTGCCCTTGCTCACCCCTACTTTAACGTACCGTACCCTAGCAAAGTACGCTACACGCACCACCACCATGGTTGCCTAAACGCCATGCTAACAATTTTATTACTATAGTACTACCAGACGGCTCTCCCCCCATCGTCTCCAAGTGGGAGATTGGAGGTTGAGGCGGTCCGACCATGCGAGTAGTGAACGCATGGGAGCCGAGAACAGCTAATTTGGAAAAACCGTTGGTTATTTTATCCCACACCGGGGTAACTGATCACGGCGGATCCGATGTCGACGTCTTCGGCGCCCCCTTCGTCAGGGGGTTGCGGGACCTTTTCGG
Organism: Cyclostephanos invisitatus; assembly: GCA_036939675.1. NCBI lineage: Eukaryota > Bacillariophyta > Thalassiosirophyceae > Thalassiosirales > Thalassiosiraceae > Cyclostephanos > Cyclostephanos invisitatus. Next base: position 44,244 of record JALLBA010000733.1, read on the forward strand.
TCGCAGCATGGAACATACGCTGCGGCCGGAACGCAGGATTGGCTTCTGCGGCCAAAGGGTTGGCGCATATGGGTGTGGATGTTGCAGTTTTGATGGAGATGAAGATAACGGACGATCGTTATCCCCATTTCACGTCTGGATACAAAGTTCTATTGTCCAAGGCGGCAAGCCGACATCAGGGGGGGATTGCCCTGTTGTGGAGAGAGAATCACCCCGATGTGGAGGTGGAGGCGACACGAAATTTAACGCCAAACCTCCTCACCTTTCAGCTGGTGACGGGCATGTCCATGATGTGCTTCTGATGTTCCCCCTCGTGTATGTACATCTGTAGGAGATCCTAA
>JALLBA010000734.1:0-14393 GCA_036939675.1 Cyclostephanos invisitatus
GGGGGGGGGGGGGGGGGGGGGGGGGGGTGGGGGCATACGATTTTTGAAGATGTGAGATGTGGCCGGGTCTTGCGCATAGAAAAATCTGTTGACATTTTTTGGGTGTTGACATTTTTTGTGCCCAGGAGCAGACATATGATTTGTTCTGTGTGCAAACAGCGGGGGGGCTTTGGATGTGCTTGTGGAGTTAAAAACACCCGAGTGCTTAACTTAGCTGAACAGATGGGAAGTGGTGCTGTCACTGTGGTATGGTCATTCCTGATGCTCATGCTCATTCAAAATATAGAATGTTTTACAAAGTTAGGGCCTCCAGATTTAGACTACTTTAGACTCTTACGGGTATGTATGATTTTTTAGCTCCATGATGTGCCTGTCCTTGCGTATTGCTAAGAAGTAATAGCTTCTGTTAATCAAGGAAATCTGGATAATTGAGTGCCTCTCTCCTGATGTGGAAGACTTCTTATTTTGAGATAAGCACTGATTTAGTGAGCTTATATTTAGTAGCTGTCCTTGGAATGCCACAATCCTTTTGTTTTACATGATTTATCGTGGCTCGTAGTTAAAGGAGTTCAATGCGAGTCTGCCCAATACTGACAAGCAAAGTGGGGATTACTAAAAAGGTGCTGGACAATCGAACGAAAGACCCTCCTTCATTATGGGATGCTCGAAGCTGATCGACTTCGCGTGTACGCACATTGACCTCCCCGCGACGGCGATCGAGATTTCCCTGCGCAATTCCTCGCTGGCGCAACGGTCCGGCAGCTCGGATTCCTCCAGTCCGCCGTTGCTCGCCGCCTCGCCTCCGTGACCGTACACGGAATCCCCCACGATGGGATGCCCGATCGCAGCGCAGTGCACGTTCAGCTGGTGAGTACGTCCCGAAACGCTCGTCAACGTCAGCCTCGTCACGTCCAAGCCGTCCAATTCCTCCCTCGATATCACCTCGTACCTCGTGAGGCTCTCCTTGGGACTTTCGAGTATCTTCTTCCCCACCTCGCCGGGATCCAACCCGAGCAGCGCCCGTTGATGCTCCGCCGTTGACACCCTCATGTAGGGGGGACACTCGTAATCCCTCATGATCGGAAGGTCGATGACGCCGGAGTCGTTCGTTACGTGACCGCAAACCAAAGCCTCGTACTTACGCGTGACCTTGCGCGTGCGGAAGAGGGCGTTCAGGTCACGAAGGGCGGCGTTCGTGCGTGCGAATACGACGAGGCCGGAGGTGTCCATGCCCAGCCGATGGACGACCATCTTGTCCATGCGATTCGATTCGCATCCGAAGCGATCGAATGCCGCCTTATTCAACGATGGATTGCCCTCCTTCCCGGGCACGGTGAGCACGCCGGACGGTTTATTTATGACGGCGAGGTGTTCGTCATCATACACGACGTCCAGTTCCTGGGGTACGTAAAGGGTGAAAATTTCGTGGTGAAAGGATGGCGATCGAGGGGGTGGGGAAGGGATCCATCGGCGGACGTGTGACGATTAGCACGATGCGTAATATCTCACATTCGAGCAATATATATATACCTATATATCAAGAGATGTCAGCCCACGGGCCAAACAACTCACATCAGGCGAAATATCCCGCGAACTCCGATCGCGTTCTTGCAACTTGGCCATCTGCGCCCGTAACTTTGCTTGGATGTCGGAAGAGCTCAGACAAAGTTGGGAGGGGAAGGACGCCACGCCGCGGCTTCGATGACGATCGCAATGAATCATCCGCTGCGAGTCCCATGATGGCGGCGCGAATGCCGTGGGATGCCTTCGCGTGTTGATGAAGGAGAGCGCGGCTGCCGCCGCAATTATTATTCCCACCGGCGTCGTAAACGAAACCATTGCGACTATGAAAATATATGCCTCCTGTGATATGGAGATTGAGAGGATGACTTGCTTTGAAAGTAAGTATTGAAACAGCTGTTGTTCCTGGGATTGTACTTAAATTGGATGGGTTCGGCACTCGCGACATGTCACTTGTGATGGATGGCGGTGCAGGACGTTGTTGGCGAGCAGTTGGCGGCTTTCGGGGCAGCAGGTGGTGGTGTCAAAGAAGAGAAAGAAAGAGCCATCTTGACTGCGCATTAGTAAGAGAAAAAGGTTGTATCCTGGAATTGGTAACTATACCTCAGATTCCAAACTCTTCAAAATTTAAGAAGGTGTGCTTTCTCGTAGTCAACGGACAACAAATACTTTATACAAAACGTTTGACGCGCTGACTCGATGAAGACACATCCAATCAAAGTCATTTCAAGATACAAATAGGTAAACTATTTACTCCTCTATCTCTCACTCTCTCTCAAGAGGAGTAAGTTAAACGAATGGAATTTGTAATTTTCTCGTAACATACACGGGTCTTTTACACATCTCCTCTATTGAAGTGTTCTAAAAATCTCTTCTTCTGCGTCGCTCCCGTGGGGTTATTCCACAATTCTTCCGAGAAAGGCCGGTGTGGTAGTAAAATACTTTTGTACTATTACGTATGTAGAATATGGAACAAGAAGTGGAACAATGCCACATAGGTACAACATCAATCATCAATGGCGTAATAGAACCCCCCCCAACATATTAGGCCATGAACCGCATGCCGGAGGAATCGACCATGACGGTCCCACTCCCGCCTCCCTCACTCCCGCCGTGCTATGCCGCCGCCGCCAGCGCGGGCATGCCAAATGCGGACTTCATCGCGCTCGTCGGTTTCGCGGCACGCCTTGGCACGTGCGTCAACAATGACGACCCGTCCGACGGGCAGGATGCGAAATCCGTCCGCGACGAGGCCATGCTGCTAATGAGCCTGCTCATGGGGGAGAAGGCCGAGGAGATACTGTCGGGTGTGAAGGAATCGCGATGCGAGAAGAGGAGGAAGAGGGGATGGATCGGCGGGTCGGACCGCGGAGGCGGCGGCGGCGTGGGGAACTTCTCGTTCACGTTCCCGTCATTGTCGCTGCAACCGGAAGGAGCCACAGCGTTGGGCCCTTCCCTCGAGAAGGAGGTCGCGACATGCGCTCCGCGCGACGGGGGAGACGGGCCGTCAGATGGGGATAGACCGTGTCCCTCGCCCTCCGAGCTCCTGGGTCGGGCCCACAGCGTATACGACAAGGATCTGATTCGCGACTGCTCGGAGGCCATGGCGCACAACGTCCTCGAATCCTTCGGGGCGGCATTGGTATGGAGGGCCAAGACGTGGATCAAGAGCCTTGCGAACGTCCTCGCCCTCAGGGAGCAGAAGAGGATAGATGCCATCAAGGCGGCCTCCAGCGAAGGGGTCGTCGTCGAGGCAGAGGCCGATGGAGACGAAGGAAACGACGCCGATGAGAGAGGCGAAGCGGGCGACGACGAGATTGACGACCTGATGAACAGCAAGGAAATTCAAATCATAGACGCAATTGTGAAATCCTCCGAGGAGGTTTCCGTCGTGAACATCAAGACCTCCTTTCGCGTACTGTCGAACAGGGTGTCTCATCTTAACGTCGACGTAGCACCATCGTCGATATCGGATCCTCAAGAACCCGCATCGAAGAAGGCGAGGATGGATGACGTCGTCGAATACAAGCTGACCCACAAGCTCATGTTCGAGGCAACCATCTCCATGACGTCCAATGATGGCGTCAGATATAACGGGGTCAAGCTCCAGGCTCCGGGTTTCATACAAGGGACGTTCGCTAACAAGGTCGGATCCACAGAGGACAGAGGCGAAACTTTAACGGGCGTGTCGATTTCACTTGATACCGATGCCCTCGCCCTCTCCCTGGAGATGCAGAGTCGTTTGGTCGTCCGTCGGGCGGCCGAGGCGGCGCTCGTGTCCTCCAGATGCGCCGATGGTGGCCCCTCGCACAATAATAATTACATGGAGTCGCCACATAGCGTGCATCATTCCGCCATTTCTCCTAGGTACGTCCTCATGTCACCCCTCCCAGATTCTCTTCATGTGGGATTACCTTCCATACCAACGGGGAATGGGCCGAATAAGGAAGAAGAAATGAGTGAATTGAACGATGAAGAGGAATCCAAGAAGGCCCCCGTGGTGTCGGACGAGGACACTTCCCCTAATGCGACGCCCTCTCTCACCCCTGCCGAACAGGCTGATTTGACCAACCGACATAGCTCGCCCTTGCCGGCTCTCCTCTCGGTGGCCAATGATGAACTACTCAAGGGGGATTGAACTGTGGCTCTGGACCCAACGAAGGCTGTCGTCCCCGCTAGCAATCACTTATTTTCTACTGTGTGCATGCGGAAGCACTATAGTGTGGTGCTACTCTCCAAGTTAATGTGCAAGTATACATGCCTCCTTCCATACTGTAATGATGACGTGTGTGTATTGTGTGTGGTCTTTCTGAACTTCAGGATCCTCGTACTATCATTCATCATTGATTTATGCGTCATGTCAAGCGACCAGATGGATGTTAACTGCTTCAGTTTATCCTTGGTTGATCCCATTTGTCTTCTCGTCTCATATGTATTCCAAGCATTCGTTTTGTCGTATACAGGGCCGACAAATATTGGCAGGGTCTTCTTTAGTTTAATCACATGAACTTGGCTTTCGTGTATGAAGTCTTAGCCATCTAAAATGTAATGATAAATTTCACTTTTTCTCATCACTAGAGGACACGAGTACCATAGCTGAACTACTGCGCCATCGTATTAAGGACTCAAAGACTTGGTGATTGAGACCAGACCCCCGAAATCGCACACGCAGCCAAACACCATGGGTGTGGAGGGCGGCTTCAAATCACTTCATCAGATCCACAAATAAATATCATTCCGAAAAAACGAAGCACGAATATTATTCTTCCTACCAGTAATTTTAACATTCAGCTTGAGTTCGCGAAATCCAGCCTGGTAGAATGAAAAGACCATATGTATTAGATACACCATAATATATGTTTGCGTCAGGACCGATGAGATGAACTGCCATAGTAATGGGGGAGCGATGATGTGCAGGTTCCGGGAGAGCACTAATATCTGGAGATGACTCTACGGAGGGCACTTTCGAGGGGGGGGGGGCTTTCCACGAAATACGATACGCAAGTCCGTAGAAAAATTCTTGCAATGTTAGGTGCGTTACATTTAAGAGGCAAATAAATGCTATTGGAATAATCAGTTGGCGTGATTTGTGATGTTGGCGTGATTTGCGAAAATTGTCGATCAATTTAGGATGCATGATGCCATGCTGCCTTCTAAATTGCTAATACCCGGCGATGATCTGCATGTCGAGACGTCGGTCGAATTGCATTCGGCATAATCCACAAGCGGCCACGTCGTGCGAACAGAAAACCAGTCTATTTCACAAGCTAATCTTCTTTATTGAATCATGCTCCGCAATCCGAGTGTACCGGCATTTCTTCGATCAAGCGGGGGAAAGCGCATCGAGGAATTTCGACGCACGAGCGAGCTTCGAATTGCGATAATATGTCGGCAGATTGTTGTGCGGGAGTTCAGCACGTTCAACCTCCTACCGCACTCCATATTTGCTGTGGAACAGGGTGCCGCACAATCGTCGTACAGCATGTACTCAGCTATGAACTCAGTAGAAGCGCGGGAGTTCATTGCATATTGTCAAGCCTCGTCCGAATTCAAATCCAGAATCGGTGGGAGCGCCGGTCGGTACAAGAGTGCCGTGTGACCGATAACCTGGGCGACGTGAGCGTCGAGAATCTCCGCCACTCGACCCGCAAGTACCTTCGCGCCGCTCTTTTTCCCGACGGCGTTATTCAGCCGTAGCAATACCAATTCGTGATCCCACAGGTATCCGTCGATCGCCTCGAGGAACCTTACGTCGATGGGAACGCGACGAGCGAAGTCGGCGACGTCCTCTCCCCCCGCGATCCTCGTTTCCCCCCCCGTCCAATCGATTTGTCGCATCGTGCCGTCCGCCTTCATCCTGCCCGCGATGCTCCTTAGCGCCCTCCTCATCCTGCCGTCGACGACGTCATCGAGATCACGTGTCGGTCCCTCTCGGGGCGATATGCGCTTGACGAAGTACCGTATCAGATCGCGACATTCCTCGGTCGCGTTAATCTCCCCGACATTAGTCTTCTCCTCGTCCGCATCTCCACCTCCTCCACCTTCTCCGCCCCCAATGCCGAGGACGCGAACGTCAATCCCAGCGTCGAGCATGATTCCGATGCCCCCGCCGTCGACCCTCGGATTCGGATCCCTGCATCCGACCACGACGCGCCTCACGCCCGATGCGATCAGTGACGACGCGCACGGCGGGGTGCGTCCGTGATGACAGCACGGCTCGAGAGTGACGTAGGCCGTGATGTTCGAGTCGATGAATCGATCGCCGAACAGGGACGCGGTACCGTTCGTCGTCTTGTTGTACCTATCGAGGAGGTCCAACACCGCATTTTTCGCCTTGGGGGGGGACGACGACGACGTCGAGGACGGCGTCATGACGGACCTCGCCGCCCTGACGCCGTCCTCGACGTGTCCGCACGCCTCGAGCAACGCGAAGACCTCGGCGTGGGGCATGCCGGCACGGGGATGGAATCCAGATCCCACGACGACGTCGTCTTTATCCTTGTCGTCGTCGCGATGACGTACGAGGACGCATCCCACCGCCGGATTCGGGTAGGTGTTGCCGTACCCGATGCGCGCGAGGTCGATCGCGCGTCTCATGTGCGATAAGTCCGCGGCCGAGAGGGGGCGGGGGATCGTGGTCGTCGTCTTCGTTCTCGTCGTGGAGGGAGGAGGAGGGTCGATGCCCGCGCCACTCTCGCGCATCCACGACGATACACGTGCGCGTCGTTGTTCCATATCGGCGCGGGGGATCGGGCTGCACGGGTACTTCGGGGTAGGATTTCGAACGACAATGCCCCCGCCGCAGAACCTTTCATTGTTGTGGGCGAAGCAGGCGAAGGCCGACGCGGCGCGCGGCGAGATGATGGCCCGAAAGAGGACCAACCAGCGGAGGAGAAGCCTCGCGGAGGATGGACTGACGCTCGAATCGCGCGTCATCGTGATCAGTCTGGGCCCACTCCACCCCTCGGTCCCCGGTCCTCCCATATCCGCTAGTCGGCCCTAGACGACGATCACGATCCGTGCCAACACCGGATGCCACAATCGCGGCGAGTCTGCACGCGTTCTGCGGTCCCACTCCTCTTCTATCCCTATAGAATGGGAGGGACAGAGATCGACATAGCCATGATGCGACCTTTGGATTCGAGCTTGATATATGTTGAGCTAGCGCATACTTCGCCTCCGCTTCAAACCGTCATCTTGGGAAATGAACTCACGTCGATGGGCGGGTTGGTTCATGATGTGAAATGAGAAATGACGCGGATAAGGGTTGACTGACGTAAGAAGTACGAGTCGTCCATGTCCGTGTACTACGGAATCCATAGTGTTGGCCTGTCCTCGCCCGTGTGTGAATTGGTTTTTCCGGCTGAGAAGAAGTTGATGTGTGGCGCTCCTCGACACACGTAACACGCGGAGCCTCTTACGACACTCTCTCGCTGAATGATTCCGAAACATCTCCCATCCACTCTTCTTCTCCCTCCCCTGTCAGCGTCAGGCTCCAATATTCCGCCAAAGTATTGAAACGGCGGCTGCATGCACTCTTGATTGGCTGTGGTTCAGAAATTCATCGTCCGTTGTAACGATTATAATTATAATGCGCCTCCATTGGAATCTTTCCGCACTCGCCGTCGCCCTCACGGCGTCGACGACGGTGGTGACCGCGTTCGCGCCTTCTCCCGACGCCGCGATCGCGCACCGCGCGAGTTCGGCCCTCCGACAGGTCGTCGCCGCGGCGGGACCGGACGTCAAGGCGAGGCAAGACATCACCCTCGAGAAGCTGAAGGCGAAGGACGCCGCGTCCCATGCCATCTCCAAGGATGTGAGTATTGTTATATTTCTCTCTCGTTCTTTGTTTTGGGGCGATGTTGGTGGGGGGATGGATGGGGGGGGGGGGGGATGTTTGTAATCCGTTCAAAATAGCCCACATCTCTGGTCTCTGATCAATTCGCCCTTTCATCGCCACGTTACCATTTTTATTCCCAGGACCTCGACGTCGTGTTCGAAGACGCCCACATCGTCGTCGTAAGCAAACCGTCCGGCGTGCTCACCGTGCCCGGGAAGGACGAATCCAACCCCTCCCTCAACAGGGCAGTCTTCGAGCGCTTCGGTTCGGAATCCGGTCGCATGGACAAGATGGTCGTTCACCGATTGGGGATGGACACCTCCGGCCTCGTCGTCTTCGCCCGCACGGACGCCGCGCTCCGGGGTATGAACGCCCTCTTCCGCGCACGCAAGGTCTCGAGGGTTTACGAGGCCCTGGTCTGCGGCCACGTATCCCGGGACTCGGGGTCGATCGACTTACCCCTCATGCGGGACTACGAGTGCCCCCCCTTCATGAGGGTGAGCACCGACGACCACCAGCGGGCGCTCGTGGAATTGGACGCCGATGAGGTGGGGAAGAAGCTCCTCGAGGCCCCCAAGGAGAGCCTCACGAGCTACGCCGTCGTGTCGCGGGAATCCATGGAGGGGAATGACGTCACCCGGCTCGCGCTCACGAGCGTCTCCGGACGGACCCACCAGCTAAACGTGCACTGCGCGGCGATCGGGCATCCTATCGTGGGGGATGCCGTTTACGGTTATGGCGGCGAGGCGGCGTCGAACGGCGGCCTGGACGAGCCCGACCTGCCGGAGGACAGGGCCGGCGTCGAGCTGCAGCGAGCCATCGCCGATGTCTGTAAGGGAAAGCCCATGTGTATTCATGCTAAGTCGATCAGTTTTAGGCACCCCGTGACGAAGGAACAGCTGTCATTCGAGAGCAAATCATCCTTTTAATCTTAATTGGACATAAATTAATATAGAGGTTTCTGTTGTTACTGAAATGAACGACTAATGTTTACCTGGACGAATGAGCGGACGGCGCCTCTGCCCCCCTTGTGGATTATGATGCTTTCTCGGCGCGTGCTACGTTGACCCTTGGTACACTCTAAAATCGAGACTTTATGCGCTCGAGGTGACAATTATCCAGTTGTCTACCTCCTGCTTCGTCAGTCTTATCCTTACTGATGCCTGCCTATTCGTGATAGTTGCAAGTTAATAGACATCACTATGGTACATGTGATTGCATCTGAATCTACCGCAGTGCAGATGCTGGTACGCTACTGCCTCGTAAGTAAAAGAACAAAGAAGGAATTCATCGCGCCCAAATGTCAAGGTTAAGGTCAAATGATTGAGATACGTTTATGATAGACGACAAATCGTGTCCTCTGTTGAAGGTCGAGGATGATTATTTCCTCTGGAAGTAATGCATCAGCATGGCTTATCGAAAATTGGTGCTGATGCGCCATGATCAACAATAAACGAAGTGAATCAAATATATGAGTTGTTCTCTGCATATTATTAATACATCAGACCCAAGATATCTTTATTCCGTCATGGTTCTTACACGAAAGTACTTGCACTACAAAAAAGCGTTGCGAGATGTTGAGAGGGGCAGCAGGAGATGGGCAGTCACACGAGAAGCCCCACGAGGGACGACTACTGCTCCATGGCAAGGCCGTCGTCCACGAATCTATCCGTGTACTCCCCGTCCGCGTCGAATCGACACTCGTTCCTTTTCCCCATGATCGAATACCTATTATCCGCCACGCCGTCGTAGATCAAGTCGCGCAGGAATTGCGGCACGACCATCACCGCCAATTTCGCGAACGGTCGCATCGGCAGCATCGGCAGGGGATTCAACGACTCGGCGATGCCAAGGACGGCGTCCGACTTAACGTATGCGCCATCGGGCGTGACCAGGACGATGGAACTTATGTCGTCCGCCGATCGTCCGTGATGACGCAACAACGCCCGTCCGACGTTCGATTGGAGCGCCGCGAAACGGAGCTTGCCGCTGGGATCCCAATCGATGGCCAAATTGACCGCGTCATTGCACATGTTGCAAACTCCGTCGAATAGTATTATCGGACGCCTATCGACGTCGAAAACTCTATCCAGCACCACGGACGGAGGCGACAGTGCGGCGACATCGGGAGTGGAAAACGACGGAGTAGTCGAGGATGAGGCAGCGGCGGTGCATCCCACGACGCCCATGCGTCCGCGCGGGGCCGCGACGAATGCGCGACATGCTCCGATTCGGAATGCGACGAAGCTTAGCTGCATCATCGAGAGGAATAGCTTGCCGGGGAACATCGTTGGGTATCTGACGTCGAATAGGTCTGCCTAATGTTTTACACCTACGAGCCGTCTCATGGTTCGGTTTCAGCTCGTGCTTTGGGACTGTCAATCGCCGGTGACTCAGGTTGTTTGATCTTCGTGCGCTTTTTTTCCCTCTTTCCCGCGATTTTCGCACTTTGGAGGGGCACTGAGGGGGCGACGGGGCGCTCTCCCCGATGGACGAGGACCCGGCCACGTTCTTTGCTCTTCGATCGGTCCGATCGAGATCGAGGAGTACAATATTAAAGTAACGCTCTTTTCATCATCCACCGAACCATCGCCGCCACCATGCCCCTCGAATCATGCATGATCCTCCTGGACAACTCCGAGTACATGCGCAATGGTGATTACATCCCCACCCGCCTCGAGGCCCAGTCCGACGCAGCGAATCTCCTCGTGAATGCCAAGACCGGGAGCAATCCCGAGAGCACCGTCGGCGTCATCGCCATGAGCTCGACGGGACCATCGTCGGGTGCCGAGCTCCTAGTCTCACCCACCGACGACCTCGGTAAGATCCTTTCGGCATTGCACGGCGTACGGCTCAGCGGCGAGATGGTACCGCCCGGACGTGACGCCGTGGACATCGCATCCTCCGTCCAGGTCGCGGCGCTCGCGTTGAAGCACCGTCGTAACAAGAACGGATCGCAGCGCATCGTGCTCTTCGTCGGCAGTCCTCTGACGTGCGCGGACAACAGGGCGCTGATCAAGGCGGGGAAGCAGCTCAAGAAGAACAACGTTTCCATCGACGTCGTGGTACTGGGCGAAACGGAGGTGAACGAGCCGAAGCTACGCGAGCTGGTCGATGCCGCGAACGGATCGACGGGTGGCGGTGACAACGACGCCTCCGGGGGAGGAGGTGGCGAGAGGACATGTCACCTAGTGACCATCCCCGCGGGCGTGCTCCCGAGCGACGTCCTAGTCGCGTCGCCGATCCTACGGGGGGATGGAGGAGGAGGGATGGGCATGGGGGGCGGCGGCATGGGCATGGGCATGGGCATGGCGGGAGCGGGCTCCGGGGGAGGGGGAGGATTCGCGGAGTTCGGTGGAGTCGATCCAAGCATGGATCCTGAGCTCGCCATGGCGTTGCGCGTAAGCATGGAAGAGGAACGTGCGAGGCAGGAACGCGTCGCTGCGGCGGCGGCGGCCGCGGCCGGTGGGGGCGAGGAGGCGAAGACGGGCGACGAGGCCGACGGGGGGGTCCCGGCGGCGGCCGAATCAACGGACGCCACTGCATTGGCCGCGAACAACGGTGGCGAGATGAACGATGAAGACGCGCTGTTGCAGCAGGCCTTGGCGATGTCGATGGCCGAGAATCAGGCGTCGGCCTCCGAGGACATCGAGATGGACTCTGCCGAGATGGACATGACCGGTGGTGAAGGTGATGAGGATGATGATGATGCCGCCATGCAAATGGCGTTGGCGATGTCAATGCAGGGCGAGGGAGACGAGGTTGGTTTGGCGGGGCAGCAGCAGCAGCAGCAGTTCCAAGATCCTGCATTTGTCAATCAGGTATCGAAATGTTTGTTGTGTTTTGCTGACTGCTTACTTTGATTTGTACTGACAGAGCCACTCTGAGAGCTGACATTTCTCTACTCTTCTCCATTTAACAATAACACATAGCTTCTAGGCTCATTGCCAGGAGTCAATCCTGACGATCCAGCCATTCAAGAGGCATTGCGTAAATCCGACGAGGATAAGACAGAAAAGAAGGGTAATAATGATGACGGCGGCAGTGAATAATCCAGAATAGTCTCTTCAATTCCATGCAAAAAAGATAGAAAAAGTAATGCTGAAACATAATTGGCAATATTAAATATATATTAACAAAAAACAAAACTTTCGTTGATTGCTGTAAGTGTTGTGAAACTTATGATGAATTCTTTTTTCTTTTTCACATCATGGGTATGCCACTGGGCAATTTTCATCAATTTTTTTATCAAGATTGCGGCTGTTGCTGTTGTTGGTGCTGCTGCTGCTGCAAGATTTCCATCATCGCCTTCCTCCTATCATCGCCTGGGGCGGATGTTGTGGTGGACCCTCCTTGTGTAGACTGCTGATGATATCCCATCTGGTTCTCCATTCGCATGGCATGGAGTATCATCTCGTCGCGAGAGTAGCCAGACACGCCCCCGGGATTACCATGGACACCAAACGACGGGTACGAATTATTCATGGAGTTGCTCATAGGGGTATTGGAACGCATCATAAAATCCCTCTGCATCCGTTCAAGCTCTCGCTCGAGCATTTCGTTGCCCACGCCCCCGGTTATGGTGGAGTTGCCAGCTCCCAGTTGGTTGCCACCACGAGCGATCCCTCCTTGTTGAGCTTGCATGTTTTCCATCTCCATTATGCGACGCCTCAACTCCTCGTTGTCGCGCTGAAGCTGGGCAAGTCGTGGTAATGAAGGCTGGCTGCTTGAATTTCCGGCGATGGGGGCGGCGCCGGCGCTAATGGATCTGGCAGCGGCATCGCTCGTCAACAGGTTGAGTACATGCTCATTTATGTTGCCCATCGGCGGTCCTAGAGAACCCGTAGTGCCCATTGGAGGCATACCAAGACGAAGGGGAGAGAACTGAGACAATTGTCCGGGGGGGTTAGCCGGTCCGAGACCCATGTTGGGCATGATACCTCCCATGCTGACCCGGCCACCTTGGATGAAGACGTCCGGGAGGGGGTTGGTTTTGGATAGCTCATAGAAATCGGGGCACTTATCTTCCTTGTGAACAGGAGTCTTACGGTGACAAGTGGAGAGACGCTTCATGCGCACATGGAGGTCGGGCCTTCCGCGGAGAAAAAGCTGTGAGAAAGAAATGATACAGTAAAAACAGGGTAAGATAAGAAAATAAAAGAGGTGGAAATTTAATGCAGTCAATCAATTTGCGTGTTATTGGGATGTTTGTTTCGTGATATTTACCTCGTGATAATAACAATCACGGTCAGGTCCGCGGGTAATGCGCCGGAAGCCCCTGGTGGTTAAGGTATGATTGTATTGAGAAACGCAGCGACGAGAGGAACACATGTGCGTCCCGGGGTGAAACGGGACAAGCACGTCCATCAACCACTCACCAGGCATTCACGATTCTGACGAAGGAGGCATAGTTTTTGTGTCCAAAATAGCGCGGAAGGGCATGCTCCGCGAACATATCCCTGTTGAGGACCCTCCAGCTTCGCCCGTGCGGCGACCAAATGATGACGGAAGTCAATTCTTTTGTGGGTGGACGAGAGAGAGAGTTTGGGTGGCAGTATCAGCAAAACGAGAACGAAAGAACGGATGGGATAAATCGCAGTCAAATATTATCGGAAATTAGAAGCGATTTGTGTGTAAAACATACCATGATCAGCGAGCATTGACGCCAACTTCGCGGGGAGCTTTTGCGCCTGCAGAGACTGGGGGTGGAGCGATCCCACCTCGCTCATCGTCGGAGGCGGAATTGCCGAGAAGTCGCGGTAGACGTATAGGTCCTCATCCGGATCCATGCGCGGCGTGGAGTTGGGCCCGTGCTCCTGCTCCTCTTTCGTCGTCGGGGCATCCTCGTCATCGTCGGGACTGGGACTGCCGCTCTTTGCGCTTACGTGTTCCTTCGGCCCGTCGCCTGCGTCTCCGGCGGCTTCGGCTCGTTTGACATCCTCTTCGATGTCGCCGGTGGCCGCTACTTCCTTTTCGGCTTCCTCTTCTTTCATAGGAGTCGTAGATAGTTGTCTCGAGCCTTGTATCCCTGCCTATTTGGGCCGGGGCGGGGCGGGGTCGATATGATTGAAGTCCCTGGGTAACGTAGAGGATAATACCATGCAAGAAACCTCCTCTGATTCACACAAAAAAAGAGATGCGAGAGACGTTGCGTTATTTGAGATTCTCGTCTCGGAATACTGATAAGCATCTGAATTTTCGGCTTCCATAAATAATTGCGGCCATTTCCCTCCTGCGATGGAATAAGTATCTCTCAACTTGTTTAAGGCAGAAAAGTAGAAAGTCTCGGAAAAGAGAACCATTGAAGAACGCGTCAGGTTTTCGAGAGTAAAAATTGGATGGCTATCTAATTTTTTTTACCTATGATTTTTTATCTAGCTCACATAATATGTATGGTATGAAGTACCATACAATACAACATGACCAAAATGTAGGGTGGTAGGGTTAGAATGAGGGTTAGGGTTAATAGCTACGGATAAGGGGCTCCTTATATAGCCTCCATTTCAATTCGTACAATCCGAATTTTTGGACG
>JALLBA010000735.1:0-16702 GCA_036939675.1 Cyclostephanos invisitatus
GTTCGGATAGTCCTCTGGGTCGCAGGCCGTAGCGAATGGCGAGGTTGTCTTGGAACTCTTCCTTCGACAACTCCGTCCCGTCAAAGCGATTGGGGATGGCCGATAGCCATGCCCCTGTGTCGCCCATCCGGTTCAAACGCTTTGCCATCTTCCTTCCACCGCTGACCTTCAATCCGTCGAGATATTCCCCCTCCTCTTTCATTCTGGCGTCGCGCATTCCATTCCCCGCAGCTTTCACACACAATTTGTGAGCTTCGGGTGTGTGTGTGTGTGTGTGTGTGTGTGTTATGTAGGTGTTATAATTTCTAGTTATCTAGTAAGCCCTTTGTAATTAGGTATGTACGCCAGGGAGGGGAGGTCGAGCACGGTGACAGCCAGAATGTAATTGTTTTTACTCCTGTCCCTAAGCTGTGATTTCTTTGAGCAGATAGGTGAAATACGTATAGACGTAAGACAGTTTTGTGGTTATGTGTGTCATATTTCGAAGTTTTTGCTTCGCAAAAATATCAGATGGATATCTCATTTTCCCAAAACTTATGAAAATTTTGTTTTATTTGAGCGTATACACGTATTGGCATAAAAAGTGACTACAAAATATATACGTATTTTGCTCATATGTCTATATGTGTGCATATAGATTCCCAAATTTCCAAATCTATATGTGCGCATATAGACATGCATCAAATAGACATTAAGCCAAAAATTGCATTTGTGGAACTTGTCTTGAAATAAAATAACCCCCCCCCCCCTCATTTCAAGCCATGTAACCCCCCCCCCCCAGTCAGGTGATCCATCTTCCTTGTTTGATTTTGGTTTTGGTGCTGACTTTGGAATTTTTGGCAAGAACATCTCTACAGCTTTTGATTTTGGTGCTGATTTTGGTGCTGACTTTGGTAGCTTTGGCAACTTCTTTGAGAGTTCAATCACCACAGAGTTTGAAGATGATGTTTCTTGTGCATCCTCTGCCAATATCAGGAGTCATCGCCGATAACAAAGAAGTCAACGGCATACAAATAAAATGTTCTGAACTTTCAGTGTGAAGAGGTCCTGCTGGTACAAGTGTTTCACTCGCCCGGGGGCAATGCGAGAGCTAACCTATGAACTCTCATCATCTGACCGCTTTGGCGAATTCCGTCATTATTTTCGCATGCTGCTAACTAAAGTTGAAGCACTGATGGATACGCTTATCAGTCGTGGCTACGTTCGACTTCCACGGACAAGATTTTGGCAGGCCAAATTCCGTGAGCGAACGGAGTTATTGGTAATGTCATATTTTTATCTGTTGGGGACAGGTGCTGCTTTTTGATCTTGCCGGTCGTTACGGTCGATATTGACTTCTGAGGTATGTGTGAAAAAATATTCGTGACGTGCTTTTGCCTGAATAACTTCCTGTTAGACCTGATGGAGAAGACAAACATCAGGATAGGTCATGGAGGACCGATGGGTGAAGATGGGATTTGGTTGTTGGGTCCAAGGGATGTCGAACCCGAAGAGACTGATCGTTTGTTGTCTGCACCGTTTATTCAGCGACGGAATTTGCTGGTAAAGTATCTTCACTTATATCGCCAAAAGGGCGCAATTTCTGAATAGTGAATTAACTTACTAGACTAATGCTGATGAAGTTATATTATAAATAAATCCCTAAAAACATTTGTTATTTCAGCCATCTTGCTGGTCGGTATGAATATTCTCGTCACCATGCGTGGCAGATTGAGGAGTAACAAGATCTCTATGAGATGCCTGAACTGCATTCATTCCCGGCATCTGGTTAGCAAGATTAATAAGCTGACGCTCATACTCATCCCTACCTAACGCATCACGGTTATCTGTGTCAATATTGCATCAACCCTGTTCTTATCGATAACTGAGCGCATACCCTTCACCTTAGCCTTCTTAGACTGGTACTCAACGTCACCATCCCTCTTGATGTCTACCGATCCATCACGTTGCTGAATAGTAGTAGTAACCAGACGCTGTTCTTTTGCCGCCGCTCTATCTTTCATCATTGAAAGCTGCACCATCTCCCTTACCAATGCACGTGTTGGTCCGGGGGGAAGCTTTGTGGGCCTCATCGATATATCCTTATTGTCCTTATGAACGAGGACTGACAAGATATACTTGCATGAGTCATCCTTGAGCCACCAACCGTGTGGAATCTCAGCATTAACAGCGACTGGATCGTCATAATCCAGTTCGAGCTTGTCCTGTAGATGAAGCATGTGAGAACGTGTAGCGTGTTACGTGAAAAGAAATTAAGTAATACAATGAACCTCACCGGGAACTTCTGCACCCAGAGCTTCATTACAACAGGAAGCTTCAGTTGCTGTAGCAAATTTGTATGCAAATTTTTTGAGATTGGTCATCTCGCTCTCATACTTACGGAGCAAATTTTCTGCATTCATCTCGCCTCTTCTCATTCCCTTGAATCTTTGTACCATATTGCGACGCACACCGTCATCGTCAAAGCGTGAATCAGATAAATCACCAATGAGATTTATGTACTCATTGAAGAACCGCATTGCGCGTTGCTCTTTTGTCACGGTCCCCATCTCGCGCACAATTGAACCCGCCTCCACCATGATAGCAAGCTCAACTGCCTTTCGGTAGTCCTCCTTTATGGTCTCGCGCTCCATGTAGTGCTCAAGACGATCAAAAAAACTGTACCTACTCACTTCAAGGTCCGTCTTGTCATCATCACTTTCAAAGTCATTGTCACCACCGGATGGAAACAACACATCGCCCACAAGGTCGCCTGCACTGGATTCTTCAGAAGAAGGATATATGTCTGGTAATGTAGTGGCACCACCACCAGAAAGAGGGGGAATAGACACCCCACTCTCAGATGATGGGGGATTGTATGCTAGCCCGGGTGTCATCCTAACTTGTTCTATTTCGTCAGGGTCAAGCATAACATGGTTACGAATGGGATCCCTAACCTGACATTTAATGCATTCCCCTATCAACTCCCCACCGTCACCCACTAAGTGCAGGGAGGTACAGGTCTGACACCACCACGCGTTCCACAGGGGGGGGGGTGGAATTGGGTTATGTGGCATTTCTGGTACAATGTTGCCAACAGTGACGCCGGGGGTGAGTTTGGCATTGTGGGGGGCTTCTGAAGCAAGAGGAGGGCGTGGGGATGGATAATATTCATCAATTCTTTCGTTTGCCAGTGTCTTGGCCTTGCGCATTGGGGACGATCGAAAAGGTGTGGTACCATCTCGCTGTTGTTCACCAACGTGTGGACGGCGGTGGCGAGCGGATGCAGCAGCAGCAGCGGGATGATTTCTACCAACAGTGGTAGTAGACAATGAGCGACCCCTACCACTAGGTCGAGTAATTGATGACATCAAAGAATTATTGAGTTGGAAGCGCAACGCAGAGAGGTTCGATATCTCGACACCATCGACCTTGCTTTTTGGCTTTCGCTTTTTGTCTGTCACTTTTTGTCTGTCGCTCTGTCCCTTTTTTTGGATGTATCTGTCTATCTGCTTATCTGCATATCTGTGTGGCAAAAAAATCACAAAATAAAAAAGGAATAAACGTAAGACACCATCTGAAAAATAAAAAACCAGGAACTTCAGCAGCGTTCTAATGTCTATACGTTTTTCGCCTATCTGCTCAAAGAAATCACAGCCTTACTTCGCCTTCCACCGCCCGCCGCGTGATTCCTCTTCCCCCATCATAATCAAAACACTTGTATCATCACATACCTGTAATCTTATTTGCAATTCAACGCAACATAATTCTAATAAAGTCTCATTAATAAAATGTCCGCCGACGCAGCATCCTCGACCGGCGCCAACACCGATCTCAAGTCCGGCCCGTTCAGCGTTCTGTACAAGGCCGTACAGGGGAACACGCAGGTGCTTATCAATGTTCGGAACAACCACAAGATACTGGGTCGCGTCAAGGCGTACGATAGACACATGAATTTGTAAGCAGTGTGTTCCCTCGCTTCTATATCGCAACATCATGATTTCGTCGTTGACCATTTTAACTCAATTTGCGAAATGATTGTTATTTGCTTGTTTCACATCGATGGGTCTTTTCTCCACGTTTCGACCCCCGCGTTAAATATCTACGTGCACAGGCTGTTAGAGGACGTCAAGGAAATGTGGACGGAATTTTCCAAGGGGGGAAAGGGACGAAAGAGGGGACAGTCCATGAATAAGGATAGATACGTTAGCAAGATGTTCCTTCGCGGCGATTCGGTCATATTGGTCGTTAGCAATCCCGCGGCCTTGGCCGGGGCTGGGTCTGGTGGTGGCGGTGGCTTATGAAATTCCTTTGTTAGGATGTTTGCGTTAGACGTTATGAGTATGGTACGGTCTTGGTCGGTGTTACTAAAGGGACTAGAGGCCTAACCTATCGTACCTTGGCAGAAAATTGGAATCGATTCGGAGATGTAATCTTCAGACGCGATTTTTCACTCTCCTCGCATCCATAAATTTGAAGTTTTTGTCCTGTATCCACGTTCTTTCTTGTGAGGGAAGGGGGAGAAGTGCGAGGAGGGGGTTGCGGTGGGGAAGGGAGTAACTATCATTTTAGGGATCTCATAATACATACACGACAGCTACAACTTCATTAAAAGAGAGTAAGATGTGCACCCTGACCAATGTGGTGGGAAAAGCACGCGGTTGAAATAACATGCACGAAATAAACGCAGTATCTTACGCTCAACAACTTGCAGTCTGATAACCAAGCTTGCTTGCTAATTATTCTTGCTATGACTAGACTGACTCCTCAAAGGATGCCACTGTGGGTTACGATATGGCAAAGGAGATTTTCGTCTCATCAAAAAAGATCCTGAAAAAAGTATTTAGCTTGACTCATATTTACTTGGCTGATGGCACTGCAAAAATAAGAGTGTTTGCATGACTTTACAAATACATTAAATTTAACGAGAGCAACGAAAAAATGAACAATACGTGTTCAATTGAATGAAGTGATGCACAAGGAATCTTCATGTTTATTGGCACATCATGATTTTTGCCTCTTCATAGGCGGTTCTTCTCGGTAAGACGGGTGGGCAGGGGACAAAGATTCGGCTACCAAAAGCGGTCCATTGTTCGCCTTTTTCATTTTGTGCCAGTTCAACGCCTCGATCGCAGCTTTGGCGGCCGCGGCGGCTGCGTTTGCGTTGGCAGTCTGTGCAATTGCGTACTAAAATCGGGAAAGACTTTTTCAGTAAGACACGAGTGTCAGCGACAAAACCAATCTAAAGTAGTAGAAATCTTCAACGCACCGTTCTCAGCGATTCAAGGTACTTGTCTCCGCCGACTTCCTCTGCGGATGGCAGTTGTGACGAAATAGCGTCAGATACGCTTGGTTTCGCATCAATACTGGGAACACTTGGGTATTTGAAAGCATTAATTGGATACATAGAGCTAGGGATGGCCCCGGGAAGACCAATGAGGTGAGAAAACGAAGTTTGTAATAATCTTCGTTCATCAGGAAGGGTGCTCGATGCAGAGGTATGGGCAGGTGATTGGTCAGTCTTTATCGGGCTCACTGCAAGGGGTACGGGCACAGGGAGGAAGGGAACCGCTGTAACCGGTGCGGCAGAAGGGTGTTTGTCGTCCTGATTCGGATCAGAAGATTTCAACTGCTCTGCCGCCGTATCATGTAAAACAATGGATACGTCTAGCGCCTGCAAAACCCGCTGCTTGGAAAGGATCTTCTGCCTCGCAAGGAGGAGCCTCTGCTCGAGGTCGAGGTTGGCCATCTTCAAGCTCTCGTTCGACTTGGTGTAGAACGTGACCGACCTTTGGAGCTCGGCAATCATGACCTTCTTCCTGCGCCTCGACTCAATAGCCGCTCGTCGGTTCTGCTCGAGCCTTCGTTCACGAGCCACGCGGCCATCAAAAATATCCTTCGATTTCGTCTTGTCCGACGTTGTAGTGAACACTGATTTTTTCAAATAGTCGATATCGCAGTCTTGGGATAAAGATTCGCTCGCCTCGTTCTTGGCCTTCATCTCTCTTGACGCCGGCGATGTCATGGGCAGAATAATATTCACCATAGCTTGGTCGCTGTTGAACGATTTGTCAGTTTTGCCATTGGCATTTCCTTCCGCCATCATGGCTGCTGCCGCCACGAGGCCCTTCATTACATCCGAATTATTGGCCATGGTGTTGCTTGAGACGTTGATGTGATTTTTTGGGAGAGGGTCGGCACTTGAACCAACGTGGAACAGCATGAATCGTGACGCAGCAGTCTCCACAACGTTGGAATTCTTAGGCTCATCTTCCCGAACGACGTGGTAAAAAAAAGATTTCTACGTTGGAATTTATAAAATCGGCCCATGCTGACGTAGGAGCGAATCAACGGCACAGAAGACGTGGCGTGACAACTCTCTCGGAAAGGACAAAAAATTCTCGTCAGGGTCTCCGACTGAACAACACATCATGACGCAACACAAACTCGTGATCCCTGAACTCAGCAAAAGGAACATCGTCAATAACGATAGAAACAACACAGTAGTACTTCCACGATGAGCCTGGGAAATCAATCCGAAGAAAAGTAAGTTCATGACATCGTACTTGCGGTCTTCCATCTTTCATCAATCCTCAAACTATGATAGATTGGTTGGTAGTCACCGATATTATTTTTTATGTGCCGCTCTGATGATGATGCCGCATTCCGATAATTTTTTTTGAATGCCATGACGAACCAGCGGGCTACTCGCTTTCGATGCACTGTGGGGCGCACTTCAGCCTGTTGGAAATCGACTCACTTCGACATCTCCCGTTTTTTTACCCTCTCAGCATGAAGGCACTGATCGATGCCGTCGCTCAAGTGACGAGTCGTCCTATAGTCCCCATCTCCTACTCCCATGTCCCCTTCGTCCAAGTCCAAGAATCTGCCGCGTCCTCCGGTCTTGTACAAGGCGCGAGTGGCCTGCTCATGCCCGCAAACCAAGGAGGTCCCCTACGCAAACGAAACCACGACTGCGTCGCCAGTGGCGAAGTCGCCGCGTCGGCCAAAAGGGCGGCGAAGTGCGTCGCACCCGAGGACGTGGATAAGCGAGAGAAAAGACTAGGGCAGAACAGGATAGCCGCTGTCGAATCTCGTCGTCGCAAGAAACACATGGTTGAGGAGCTACAGAGGAGTGTTCAGTACTATTCCCGGTCCAACTCCTCCCTCAAGATCCAGAATGCCGAGCTGGAACGTCAGCTTCTTCTAGCCAAGCATCACGTCCTGATGAATCGGACCAGTAACGTCCAGTTGGAGAGACAAGGAGATGACACGGTCCCCGCATCTGATTCCTATCTAAGAAACGTCGAAGCGCCTATCCCACCACCGAAGGCGCTACCACAACAAGTCCCCTCCTCGGAACAAGTTCCAATCATCGGTAATCGGGGAAGCCTCTGTGTCCCTTCTTCCATCCCCACGTATGCATCCAAGGCAGACATGGATGATCAGGCACAGCAAGCTCAATTTGCGGCAACTCAGGCACTCTACACCAGTATGGGTTATCCAGCCGGGGCAGCTCGATTTGCCGCGAGCACCCTATCTCAGTTCGTCGGCCAAACCGGGATTGCCCCGGTAACCTCGGCCCCTATCGATTATGTCGCCCCCCCCCAACGATTCGCCGCTCCCATCGTCGCGCAACAAATCAAACCCGCCCAGTCGATTACTTCCGATAACGCTCTGAAGTCACACGACGTCGAACCCAAAGAAGATTCATACATCGACGCTCTGAATCGATTCGCGATGCAGCAGGCGGCAGCCGCCAACGCTGCCGCGGCGGCAGCGACGGCGGCGCTACAGGCCGCCCAAATGCACATACAGTTCAAGGAGGGCGGCGGTCCGTTGTCCGCTTCGGATGCCCCGAAGTTCCCGTTTTCGTTCTCCTCTGGCGGAATGGCGTGGCCGTTTCCGAGTCCGGCGCAGTTTACAAAGAAGGAATGAATGAATCTATATTTGCTATTGCTACTTGTCGGTTACATTTCTCCGTTCTTCCAGTAAATTAATATGTCATGTCATGTCGAATACTCAAGTCAGCGTTTGAATGCACCATCTCAGATTCCTCTTCGCACTACTCAGAGAAATTAATTTTTTCTCCCATAAATGTAATTCCGCTGAAGCAGCTCGATCACCTCGCTTGGAGGGAAGAGTGATATGCAGAAATCGTTTAACCATGTATGTAGAATGCCCATTAATGTATGCCAGTGCGTGGAGCCTGGAGATACATCCAACAGCATTAAAAATTACGATAACAAAAAACTGACGAAGATATCACGTCCAGAATTTCTTCCTATTATTAGGAGGGCTTAATCTATTTTGCCACCACTCCCCACTCCGATCTCGGGCTCAGGCGGTCTCAACCTTCTGGGACCTGCGCGTGCTCCTCCTCTTGCTAATGAGGCTCCTCCTCGCCTCCTTCTGCTCAGCCAGTCTCTGGGCAACGAGCTTCGTGTAAGCGGCGGCATCCTCCTTGTTCCGCAAGACGCTCGCCATCTTGGCCGCCTTCCTCGCCCTCTTCCTCTGCAACACGAGGGGGGTGACGAGGCGCTGGATCTTGGGCGCGCGTCTCACCTCCTTTCCCTTCTTGGACGTGAAGGTACGGGAGATGACGTACTTGCGGACGTCGTCATCCTTCGTCAGGTTGAATAGGGCGCGGATCTTGTTCGCGCGCTTCGGTCCGAGGCGACGGGGCACCGAATCGTCCGTGAGGCCGGCGATGGTCGCGTCGCCCGTCTTGACGATGGCGAGGTTTAGCACAGCGATGTCCTGCCCGACGATGCAGCCCCGGATAGACTTGCGCTTGCGCTCACCGGCACGGCGCTGGCGATATCCCTTGTGACCCTTGTGCATGAGAAGTCGAACGCGGGTATTCGTGAGTATGCCCTGCCTCATGGGGAAACCCTGCTTGTCGTTACCGCCGGTGATGCGAAGGACGTAGCCGGCGAATTCCTCCCCGAGGACGGCTCCGTCGATCTCCTGCGCCATGCGGCGCTCGTAGAGATTATGCAGGCGCTTCTCGTCGTCGATCTCGATGACCTTCTGAAGGCCCGTGCTGGGACAGGCGATGTTGATCTGTGGAGGTGTGGAGTTGGGGATGGAGAGGTTAGTTCGATGGAAGTGAATAAAAGAAAAATGCAGAAACGGGCAACGTTGCCAGATATTCGTCATTTGCGACGGGACGATATGGATATCTAGAATCATCTGCACTCGTCATGGAATGCCGCCGCTCTCGAAATTCCACCACGACGATGCTCCCCGCGACGTGATAACCCTCAACATAATCGGAACACGCGACCATAGTTTTCGCCGGCCAAGAAGCGTCATCCACAACCCCGTCACGAATATAGACCGCCCCCAGAATGATGTAGTATTCCTTAAACTTGCCTTCATAGTTGCTTATTTGTTTTTAATCTTTCCGCGAGACCCGACTTCCAAGACGCGACGGCAGCGACAGCGAGTGAATCCGACGAAGCTGCAGAGGGGTTGTCGTTGTGTGTTGTGTGTGTTTTGCTGCGGAGGACAGCGACTTGCGTAGCCACGGTACAAAATCGTCGTACAGACAGACGGACAGTAAGGAGGAAAGGTGGTAAAGTTTTGCCTGCCGGTATTCCCGGGAAACGGCACTGTGTGAGAATAGTAGCGAGAAAAATCCATGCCGAACACCGGCCGCGCGCCGGCCACAACGATAGATCATGGCGGCCCTAACGACCGCCGAGAGGAACAGGCGTAAGCGCGAGCGCAAGAAGCGCGAGCGCGCCGCCGAGCAGCAGCAGCAGCAGCAGCGCCTCGAGGGGGTGGAGGGATGGGACGGAGGAGAGGGAGCCGACGAAAGCTACGACGGAGGCGGGGGCGGGGGCGTTGGAGGGGGACATCATCCCCCCGACGTCGAGATCGAGTACGTCGCCGGCCCACTGTTATTCCCCCCTGACGATTCGGACACCCTCCTACCGGACGGTGCCATAATTGATCGCGGCGGCGTGGATGGCGGGGGGGATGAAGGCGGGGGCGTCGTCGCAGCCGCGGACGACGAACTCCGGGAGGCTATGCGACGATTCCACGAGCGTTCCATGGTCGCTTACGTCTCGGAGGACGAGGGACGGGAGGGTGGCGATGGAGGCGATGGTGCCAACGTTTCCGGAATTAAAAATTCCGATGGCATCGAGGACGACGACGACGGGGGAGGCGGGGGGGGAGACGGACCGTCCAAGCGCAAGCTGAAGGACATCCAGCGCCCGACCGTCTCAATGCTGAAACAGCGCGTCACTCGGCCGGAATTGGTCGAGGCCCACGACGTCACGGCGCCCGATCCGGATTTTCTGGTTTATCTCAAGGGCACGCCCGGCACGGTACAGGTACCGAGACACTGGGGACGGAAGCGAAAGTACCTCCAGGGGAAGAGGGGTGTCGAGAAGCCGCCGTTCGCACTTCCCGATTTCATAATCAAGACGGGGATATGCGACGTACGCGATGCGACACACGACGACGAGGCGAAGATGAGCGTGAAGCAGAAGAATCGAATGAGGGTATCCGGCAGGGGGGGGGGAGGGGTCGACGTCGACTACCGCACGCTCTACGAGGCGTTCTTCATGCACCAGACGAAGCCGACAAGTCTCACCCAATTCGGCGACCTGTATTACGAGGGGAAGGAGTACGAGAATGCGAAGTCGTCGCGATTTCGACCGGGGTACATGTCCGAGCGATTGCGCGAATCCCTCGGCATGCCAAACGAGTACAGTCCCCCCCCCTGGCTCATCAACATGCAACGGTACGGTCCCCCCCCCGGCTATCCCAACGCGAGGATACCGGGATTGAACGCCCCACTGCCCGCCGGCGCCAGCTACGGCTACCACGTCGGCGGATGGGGCAAGCCACCCGTAGATGCGTTCGGGAGGCCTCTGTACGGTGGCGATCCATTCGGCGTCCCAGAGGTGAAATACGAGGGTGGTATAGGCGGCACCGACGGCGAGAACGAGGACCTCTACGGCCTGTCGGGGATGATGGCCGGGGGGATGATCACGAGCGATGGCAAGGCCATTGGGAAGAAGGCGTGGGGATCGTTGCCCAGCGCGTTCGGGGATGGCAAGGGACGGGACGACGATGACGACGGGGGGGAGGGATCGTCGTCGTCCGAGGAAGAGGAAACGAGCGAAGACGACGACGAAGACGAGGAGGAGGGCGGGGCGAACGATTCCGAGGAGGAGGAGGGTCAGATGATGGCCCCGCCACCCCCGTCCGCGGGAGGATTGGCCGCGATCGGACGCTCCACGGGCATGGACTCGGTCCTTCCCGACGGCGTCGACAGCGTCGTGCCCTCCTCGGCCCTCGACCTGCGCAAGCCCGGGGACGAGACGCCGGGGGGACCGCCCAAGCAGCTGTACACGGTCCTACGCGAGTCTGCCGTGGACGGCGATCGAAATGCCGTCTTCGCGTCCGACCACGTGTACGTCCTCCCTGGTGCAGGACCCGGATCGGGCGTGCCGGAGGGCGCCGTGAGCGTACTGTCCAAATCGGTCGGTACCGGGGGGGAGGGTGGCGCCAACAAGAGGGCGAGGTCTGCGGCCGACGACGACGAGGCCGACGAGCTCGGCAAGAAGTTCAAATTTTGAGAGCGCGTGGACGATCGAGATGGTGGTCGACAAAGACGATCGCTGGGATTTACGGTCCCCGTGTCAGTTTCCGTAACGAAAAATTCTAGTAGAATCAAGAAGAAATACATTACAATTACTTTATTCCCGGCTGCGTGAACAGTATAGTGAATCGAAGCCCAATGAAATAGTCCGTCGATGGAAGAATCATACATGAACACCATTAGCACATTTAAATCAACAGAGTGACCTCTGCCAATAGAGTCCCTCTTGCGAATTCTCATCCGTCAAAGTGAAGGTGCATAAGATATGCACAGTTGCTCGTTCGCGGCAACTCCAAAGATATAAAAACACGAAAAAGTGCACAAGATGTGCATGATCGTCCCCCGTCTCTAATACGAGGTTCGATAGCACACCTTAGTTCGGATTTTTCCTAGTCCGATTTCATTCAATAGATGATTATTTTAATTAAGTGAGGTCTAAGGAAGTTCGGGGTTGGATATCCAGCTAGCACACGCAAGTGCTACTTAGATGCTCTTTTAGTCCGTTTGTTAGAACGTTCGTTAGAATGTTCGTTCCGTTCTTTAGAACGTTTGTTCCGTTCTTTAGAACGTTTGTTCCGTTCTTTAGAACGTTCATTGGAACGTTCGTTCTGATCCATACATCTTCCTTCTAGGTTACATTCTCCCATGCAATCCAACAGTCTTGATTTATGCGTCACAAGTGATCCATCACCAACTTGATGATTCTGTGGTCAGACTCCCCTTGCATTTGTCGGTTTTGACCAATACTGCTCATCATGCAATGAGGGCGGCAACACGGAGCTGCTGTGGAGGCTGAAATCGTATGTTGGACCAGACAACTTGTTCTCTGCGTGCTCATTCTCTTGTTGATGAGGGCCCGAAGGCTCAGTTATGTTGCAAGGATCACCGCAGTTCTCTTGATCGTACAATTCCAAATGACAAGAATAGTCATCACTAAAAGATCTCGAAACCAAATTCTTGAAGAATTTGGGATCTCTTTGCCGTGTCCCACCTCCCTCCTACCCGGCGCAGCTTGGGGGGAAGGTGTACTGTAAGTAAAATCTCTTCTGTTCCATGCCGCTTATCCTGTCAATCTTCTGCCTCATTCCCGAATCTCCCAACCAGGCGGTAGCGACGACCCGCATCTGACCGCGAGTGAACAACGCCGAACCGTGCACGCGGGGGAATAGTCCGACGTCAGCGTCTATGGCGCGTATCTTGTCGAGATGACGTCCGTTGATACGAGTCGATGTCAATGACACCAGGTCGTACAATCGACGGCACATCAGCGACTTCAATTCTGACTTGATCGCATACTTCTCGTCCGGATATAATAACTCCATCTCCCCCATGACAAGCGACGACAATGCTGACATGGCCGAACTGATCGTCCTTCAATCCGGGTCCGCCGCTCGCGTATATGGCTCTTTCCATGTGCTCGTGCAACCCCTTGGGAAATGGATCTATGGTATCGTACTTCTTGACCTTGCCAGCGACCTTCCCCAACTCCTCCAATCCTAGACATTGGACCTTGATGGCATCATGTCCGAAGGATACGGTATTGACCATCAGGTTCTCGGGCAAGAAGTTGGCCACGCCCTCGATCATTAAGACCGCATCCTTCGTCCTGGCAAATGTAAGGTTCAGTCGACTGTGTTTCATCTGCTCCAACATCGGATTCAACATGAGCTGTCCGTCGATATATCCGACCATCGCTGCCACGACAGGCTTCGATAATACGTCGCTGAGCCACAATGCCGCGGCGCTTGCCGTGATGTCGAGCGGATCGCACGTCCGGAGACCGTCATAACTCAATATCCAACTCAACAGTTGGGTCTCGTGTCTCCACCCGTCGGCGATGAGGGGCCGTAGCGGTCGATCGATCAATCGACACACCAGTATCTCGTGTTCGGCAGGCCTGCCGTCCCGCTTGTTGAACGCGCTGGACGTCATACGAATCATAAGACAGACCAAGACTTTTTGTTTAGATCTGTCACACACACATCGTAGAAACATCAAAACCATACCAAAAGTCACACACACATCGTAGAAACATCAAAACCATACCAAAACCTACATAGGAACTACTATAGCTAGTCCTACCCCTTATCAATTCAATCATCAACGATGACCGACAGAGCACCACGCCACTTGCCGTCGACATATAACCATCGATAACACCTCTTCTGTATTTTTGATCGGCCCAGGCGATTGAAACGGCGCAACGCTGACCCAGCGGGACCAGAAACATCGTCGTCTCTCTCATCTCCCTCCCCAGAACACCACACAAAGCAGAAAAACTATTTCACCACGCCAGGAAATAGCCCTACTGAATGAATTAAACACACAACCTAGAATCATATAATATCCCAACCAACACAGCAATCCCTACCAAAGCACCAACTAATACATACCCTTCGAAAAAACAATCTCAGCCTTAGAACCAGTCACCCAACACTCCCAACCAGGATGAAATACATTCCCATACTCCTCGGGAAACTACTAATCCACCGGATACCCCTCATCCCCCCACAAATCCAATTCATCATAGCAAGCCTCAATACATACACCACCGCAAAGCCTCCGTTCCCAACCTCCCCATTTGCACCGACAATTCCGACATCAGCCAACATAGCCCCAGCTGCCTCTGCACGTACGCGCACTGCCACGAAGAAGAAGAATGACTCGGCGGCGGACAAACTACAAAAACAAGTTGCTCTTGAGAAGAAGAAACGAGAACTAAAGAAGAAGCAACGGGCAGCAGAGAAGAGAGCCGAAGAAGAGAAGAGGAAGAAGACGGACCAGGAGAAGGCAGAAGCAAACGCAGGCATAGTCACGGTCTCGCCCCCCACCAACAACGAGGTAACAGCCACAGGGTTAGATGAGGTGGGGATGATCGCCCATGCCAACGAGGAGGAGAATATAATGACTATCGACAACAATGCGTAGGAAGCTTACGATGATTGGACCGATGCCGAAGATGACGAAGCTCTTGCGAGGCATGGAATCAGCCCCAACCACCTATTTGGGAAGGATAGTGAAGAGTTAACTGGAGCGAAGGGAACAGCCCAAACAGCACAAGGCGCCAAAGCATCCGTCAACGACAAGATCATGGCAATTGACCTTACGGCAGCAGAAAACTCCCTTGACAAAAAAAGAACGAAGAGTGCAGAAATACCAAGTGGAATGAAGGCGAACAACCGCTACACCACTAAGAGCTTCAGCATTGAAAAAATAGCACACAAATTCACCCATCCCCGCACCTTCATGGAAGCATCCATCATCCTGATTAAGGAGGACAAGCCCAGAGAGTTTATCGCGGCAATTAAACTGTTACTAACAAACGGCCAGATCCTCGACCCTAAGTTTGCCCTTGCACCACTCAAGCACGATGGAGCTGTAACGAGGCCAAAGCTTATCACAACCGTCGACGATGTACCGGTCAACTTAACGCATCTCGGTCAATATGCCTTTATGTCCGGGAATAGAATCTTCAAAAAAAGGAAAGATTGGAAAAGAGCAAATGACTACTCCAAGCCCAAAAAGGCGGACGACAGGGACAATGCACCGCAACCAGAGATCTATAAGGACCCAGTGGTATACTTCACAATAGCCATCTCAACGGACATTCTCCCCCACAACCTGATCAACGGAATCCGAACGGAATGGGAAGCAAATGGCAGCGGTAAGCTCCAAGTCAAGGTCCTTCAGTCCCAGGAGAGCAAGGTGGTAATGGCACTCTATTTCATCTACATGGGCACGCCATACCACATTATTCTAAATACCTTACAGATGATCCTTCGCGGCGCCACCAGCATCAAGGAACACGAAAGGATGACACTCGAGGGAGAGTTTGAATACGATCCTCCACCTCCACCCATCCCAGAGATTTCGATCCACCTGCAAGTCCCACGCTTGAAAGGAATGGATACCACAAGCTTTGACAAACTCCCATATCACGTGAGAGAGAACAGGAAAGCTCTGCACATCGAAACTGATCCCGAAGATGAGGCCCATCTTAATGAACTCATCCAGTTTGCGAAAGAGCGCAACATCCTGGCGCCGTTCCTTGGGAAGCATGCCCGAATTAGCAAAGTGATGGACACAAAGTCCACCCCCGGCAAGATTAAGAAGATGGTAAGGTGCGCGATGAAGCATGCAGGGTACCAAGGATCGATGACAGGGGAGACTATTGTTGGCATCGACCGCATCGATGGAGAGGTAGCACCTACTCCTGGAGGAGGCAAAGTATCACTCAGGATGATCATGTTTAACTATGTAAAAATGCAAGCCGATCAGTTCTCACTATTCACCAAGCTTCTTCAGGTGGATGAGATGGGACCAACCATCGCAATTATCCCTGCTTGCGAAGAGGCGGAGAGAATCGTCCACATGATGAATAAACACGTGACGGCTTACCTCTTCTACTATCTTAATATTTTCGTGTTGGAGCTACTCGAGGCAACATGCGATGCCACATTAGTGTCAGAAATTGATGAGTGTAAATGGAACCCCGAGGAAGACATGGAAGAACTCGAAATGGCGTCATGGTGGAACAACACCTTCGACCTTAAGGAAATTGGCAAGAAGAATGCCAAGCGCACGGCAGACAAGAATCCAGAGAAGCTCTTTGACCTCGACACTGACGCACTTTGTTTTGCAACTGTCCACAATCACCACCTCCAACCCACATTCAATGCGGACATGGGAGAGGAGGATGATGAGAGTGAAGAAGAGGCCCCCACAGCCAATCCTAGTCCAGTGACGCCGCCACGCAAGAACCCTACCCAGAAAGCTACGAGGGCCAATGAGCACCTCCCGCTACGACTTTCCCTCAGAGTGAGGAGGAAGAGGAAGGGGATGTACATGCGGCGGGTGGCGGATAGTCGCCAACTACGCCCTCTCTGAATCCACGAGAGGGGGCGACCATCACATGAATAGTGGATTAGGGGACACGGGCACTCAATCGGATACACGCGGTCCAAGAATAGCGCTGGCCAGCTCCTCAAGGGGGAGGAGAGGCCGGCACTGAGCATCTATGTTTAGGAATAGGGGGGATTCAATAAGAACGATAAATTTAAATTATTGACGGATCTATCGCCGCAGAGATCGGAAGAGCAC
>JALLBA010000736.1:0-14364 GCA_036939675.1 Cyclostephanos invisitatus
CCAGCTTCCGACAAATTACCGCCGCCAACTAGACACCATGATCAACAATACCCCCCCTTCAAATCTTTAATGGTGACCACTTTTTGATGGAGAAAAAACTCCCGTTCCAATGCTGAATTCAGTTAGTTTTGCTGAATCCAGCTAGGGCGCCCAATTGACCGAAAAAGTATCGCCGCTAGCATAGCCCAATGATGCTGCTGGTGACAGTTTCTGCGCCCAGACTAAACGATACAACTCTAGAATATTCGGAGATCTCAAAAAGATGTCAGATAATATTGCTATTCTAACTACCCAGAGAAGTTCACACCCATCATAACTCCCATTCTAACTATTTCCTGACACCCATTATAACTAATGGCTGATTATTAATGGGTGTGACAGACCTTCCAAATGTAGTACCATACCATGGTAAAGGGCCAACCAACCGTTCTCCGCTCGCTTGTTCATTCACAATATGATCCATTTTTTTAACCTGAAGATAGGCAGACGGCCTTTATGGCATGCCCTTCTTATTTTATTATGCTCCTTTTTAGCTACAACCTTACCACTCCTCATTACGTCGGTTTCTCGTAGTAGTAGTAAATCGTCCGATGGAGGTCCGCCGCCAACATACGGTCGTCGATCTCTAACCTTTGACATGGGGCAGTTGAAGCGGCAACATGTAGCTCATGACACGTTCTTTTTTGGCCTGCACAGTCACAAAGTAGATATCGAGTCGAACTATAGGCCTCCAATGAACTCCATTCAAAAAGAATTACTCGACAATGAAATAATTGACGTTGAGAAGGAGAAGGAACGCTGTGCTTGTTACAATTTTCGAATACACAACGAGACACACCCCAAACGACGACATTTGTTTTTGGGAGCCTTGATTGCTGATGATTCTAGTAAGCTTGTTCAATCTGACTGCACATCTTTAATTGCTGCCATCGCCCAACTGCTTCTTTTCATCTGCATACCTAGTGGAAGTGCTCCAAGCAGTTTCAACGGAGGTGTACGATGTTTTTCACACCGTCTCTTTCATCAAAGGAAACATGGCTCACAATCTATCTCCTCAAAATTGGAAGTACTATGCTCCAAAGCAACCGTCTGACAGGTTGAATACACTCTATCAAATGTATGGACCAAAATCGAAGGTTAGCATTGATTATTACAATACAACTGTAACCCAAATACTCGGAGACAAGCTTTTCATGGATTATGTTCAGAGAGAAGGAAATACTCTTCAGTGGGCGTTAAATGGAATGCAAGAAAATGATGTAGCAATAATGAGGGACGCCGATGAAATATTCACAAGAGATTTTCTCAGGGCGATGCAAATATGTGACGTGGCTGAGTTTCGACCTGATCAAGACTGTTACGCTCCAAAAGTGACTGCATCTACCCTGGTGTTTGAATCCAGTCCAAATTGTATTACTAAGGATAGGAGATAGCATCATCCCGATGCCGTTTTGGGGAAATGCATAGAGCACACGGGTAACTCGTCATTGCACCCACCGACCAAGAGACAATATGCAGATAAACATGGCTTGCGACTTCATGGGTACGGTGCAGACAGGGCGGACTACTCCAACTATTTGGCAGAGGGTCTAGGTCCCCCAAATACCTTCCCTCTATGGCATGGAACTGACATGCGCTTGGGAAACGGAGGGGTTATGTTCAGCGGCAGTGATGGCTCCCCGACTGGTTATCATTTTCATAATTTTTTCATGAGCGCTGATGATGTCGGAAACAAGTATGCTACATATGGGCATGCAGACAGCAGGGCTAAGCACTTGCCGGTGTGGGAGGTGGCGTCGACTGTGCCCATGGTAAATGTGATCAAGCATTGCACTTTAACAACACTGGCAGCAATGCCTTGCCAATATACTATGTAAACGACGATATTGGAAATGAGAGGCACAACTTGTGGCTTAGAATTGTGAAAGAAGAAGAGGAAAATTGGATCAACAGAACGGAATAGTTGATGCCGCAACATGGATGTGGTTTGTTGCAGAAGCATAAATATGGCCCAATCGCTACAAGACCAAACCAAGCCAATCATTGAGCGAACGCAACAACTTGAATCTGAAGTTTCAGCCCAACACAATAGAATAAAATTAATATATATATATGCTCATCTTATCACCAAAACCCCGTCATATCGCTTTGAAGATCTGTAATCTTTATGTCATGTAGACATACTACATCCTGCTCCTAAGTAATCTCCTCCTCTCGCCCAACACGATACCAGACTTTCTCATTCCACAATGATATCGATCAACAGAGCAATTTGTACTTGCACCAATAGTTAGGGGCATCGTTATTAATTGAAATACCGTCACTGATTTTGCACTCTGATTATCGTCGGGAATCCAATAAGAGTATCGTGGAAGAGGTCAGATCGAACGTAATCATTAGTAAACCAGTGCACCGTCGGTAAAGCGGTTGATGCAACGAGAAGACTAACTGCCGTTACAGGCAGATGCGTTCGAACCAGTTGAAATATTGCTG
This sequence comes from Cyclostephanos invisitatus, assembly GCA_036939675.1. Taxonomy (NCBI): domain Eukaryota; phylum Bacillariophyta; class Thalassiosirophyceae; order Thalassiosirales; family Thalassiosiraceae; genus Cyclostephanos; species Cyclostephanos invisitatus. Next base: position 2,494 of record JALLBA010000736.1, read on the forward strand.
CCCCACCTATTGCATACTCCAAGCCAATCAGGAGTGCATTCCAAACGAAGAACAAAATATTTCTCCCATACCCAGGATAGTAGCATAGTGGATAACACAAACCGTCTTCACCCTCCGGTTGGAAGACAACTTTGTAAATGCAAATGACGAAACCATCAGTGATGGATGAAAATGAGCGAGATGACATTTCGTTCGTTACTCAAATCATTTGCAGTGTTCACCTGATAACAACCACTCGTGAAACAATCCGCTGGCTATAAATGTAGCAACTGACGCAGCACGCCGTGAGAATTTGGATCTGACTGGTTTGTACACGCCCCTTTTCAAAATTCCATGAACTGCACAAACGCGAAAGCATCATGTTAGGGCTCGTTTTCTCAATAATACTTAACAAGACTTCACATACCAACCAAGTTCCATCGTCTCCCCCAAAAGTCACTTGGACTGGATGATTCAAAAATCGGATTAAGCATGAACGGAACTAATTGGACCCCAGCCAATGATGCTATGAAGCTTAGTCCAAAACCGAAAGTCGTCAGAACAATCTGGAAAAGTACTGTGCGGAAAAGGACGTGGCGTAAGAAGTCGCCGCAGAATCAATATGAACAGAAAGTTCAAGCTCACTCACTTGCAATCAACATGTTATTTATCAGCTGCCCGCGAGAAAAGCCGGTCCCTAAATTGATATCCCGCAATGCGGGTCCCTCGTTGTTTGGATATGGCTGGTAATCATATGCTTGCAGGAGAGAAGAATAGAGACCGAGAATGAACAGGTATTTCACCCAGTTGATGAAATTGTATTTGACCATATGAAAGTCCGACCTTTTCGCTCCTTTAGAATCGAATTTGACCTCAACCGGGAGCGCGGTGTAAACCAGTAGATTCTGCAATGAGTCATCAACGTGTTGCGGAAGAAAGCCGAACATGGCTAATAAAAACAAAATAAGAATAAGCATAACGGGACTCATCATATTTCATCTGAATCGGAAACATGGATCTCACCCTCTGAACACCGAAAAAATAAAGTTAGCTGCGCACAGGCAGCTAGAAACTTGATTATCTTACTCCTGATGCAAAAATACTTCATTGAATAGTATGGGAGTACTGCGCAGATCGGCATGATAACTCCAAACCCTATGAGGTAGGGTGTCATTCCTAAGTTGACGATATCCTTCTTCTTCCGCTTCTGCATTTGTTTCCTCGGAAGAACAATAAAATGATAGATTATGAATGACATGCATGTGCCGAATACAGCTCCCATGATCAATACCTTAGCGGAGCGAAACGGCATCTTCAAATGAATAAAAGACACCAGAGTTTGCTGTTGGGAAGAGGTAGACGTTTTCTCACCATAACAAGTGCAATCCAAAACTCGATGCGTGGTGCCAGGAACCCAAACCTGTTGCCACCATGGTCCACGCCAAACCAATGGAGGATGTTAGCCGGTACTGTAAAGATCATACATGGCACTCGCTTGTCCGAATCGATGACGTCGTAGAAGAGGATATTGCGCCCAAACCACTCTCCGAAGGACCCGGCGGAGCACATTAACCGTCCGACAATATTCTTAGGGAAAGCAGCGGCTGTCCAGCTCGTGGAAGGCTGTTTGCTTGTTTGCTGTCCGCGTCCGATTGTTCAGAGTTTCGGGGCCGGCGGCGCGGGGTGGGGGTGTCATGAATATTGTACTGATTCCTCAGTAACGTATGATGTGTAAAAATTACTGGACAAGGGCACCGGCCAGACACAGATCATTATTTTGGCGGAAAAAGTTAAGTGCCTAAACCCGACCCAGCACCATGACGACGGCCCATCGTCCCACGTGGAAGGCGGCAGTAGGGCGAGCCCAGGAGGGCGCCTGGTCCTCGGGGGGCAAGCCCTCGCTCCAATCCTCTGCCCGCGATCTCGCCGCGCACACCAAGCTCAAATTCCGCACCGGTCCCCAGGCATCGGCCCTCGGGGCCGACCGACGCTCGGAGGCGCTGAAGGAATCGCTCCTTAGGATGGAGGAGGCAGAGAGGCAGGCCGACTCGAACGTCCGTCGTGTCGTGAGGATGGGAAGGGATCAGCTCCTCCTCTCGGAGAACGGTGAGAAGGCCGAGGAGGAGGGACGGATGAAGCTTCTGAAGCAGACGGCCGACGTCGACGAGGAGGGGATACGCGCCAGGTACGACGACGACGACGAGGACGACGGGGGGAAGGGGGGCGGATGGAGCGATCTCGAGGATGGTCCGACGGGTGAGGGCCAGCAGAGCGACCAGAGCGATTTGGACGCGTCCGACGACGACGAGTCGGACCTTGATAGCGACGACGAGGACGAGGAGGCGGCGCTGCAGGCGGAGCTAGCGAAGATAAGGGCGGAGAGGGCCGCCGCCAAGGCCAGGGAGGATGCCGAGGCCGCGGAGGTAGATCAGGCGCAGATGGAGGAGGCGGCGCTTACGGGGAATCCGCTGCTGAATTCTGGATCGGCGTCCTCGTCCGGGAGACTCAAACGTCGATGGAACGACGATGTCGTATTTAGGAATCAGGCGCGCGGCGAGCCCGATCAAAACAAGAAGAGATTCATCAACGACACGGTGCGCAATGACTTCCACAAACGTTTCCTGAACAAATTCATCAAATAAACGAGGATACAAGATGGTACTGGGTGGGTTGTGGTCATCACAGTGCGGGGTTCCTATTTTTAAATGCAAGCTTATTTATGCTCTTCTTCTCCGCTATCCGAGCACCATTGTCATCCGTGACGGTGCTGAGAACCGGGGGGGGTATGGCTTTCTCTCTCTCTTGGTTTTCTTCTTCCTCAATTTCACCCCCTTCTTCAATTGTCATCTCCAACATCCGTCCTTTGGCCTTCGAGACCAGTGCCTTGATGGACTTTTTGCTGTGTACCGAGCTGACGGCCGACTCGCTCATCATGCTAGTTGCAATAGACTCGGTATCATCGACGTCAATTTCATCTTCTTGTTCGATGACCGTTGGAAGAATATCAACAATTGACTCGGAGCCGATATTCACTGCCTCTGCTCGTCGTGCGGCATTTTCGCTCTTTTAAGGATATAATGCGACACATCAAAAATTAGAAATCCACCGAACACTTTTATGGACACTTTCAGGACCACTTTCAGCACGTGAACTTACGTCTAAACATATCTGTAGTTTGTTCTGGTCTTTCTTGTTCTCTCGTTCAAGGGTCTTTATCCTCTCTTTCAACTGCCCAATGAGCGCTTGCAGTTCGAGATCTTGTGTGTATTTATCAAAGTCAAGACCATCAACAAACGACAGCAGATTCGTCTCACTATCCAACTCCGACGCTTCTTGAGTTGTTTCTGATCGACACCATGCAGGTTTCGTCTTTTTCTTGCCCGACGCGGTCGGTAGAGCAGACGATGACGCGTTACTAAAACTTAGTGCTGAGATCTGTCCCTCGCGTTGTCTGGACGCGCTTTCGGACTCATCGATACCAGTCTTCTCTACTACTTGTTTCTCTGCATCGCGTATCATAAATGAACGCATTCGCTCCATCTTTTCCTTTTCCTCTAATTCCTTTCTTTCCTGTAGTTGCCGTTTCTCTTCCTCCAGTTCGTTCAACCATTTCATGTGCTAACGAATCAGTGTCAAGAATACGATTTTCGTTGAGAAGGCCACTGACATGAATGAAAAAGATGGACAAGCTCTGCCAGTGGAGCATACCTTGTGCAATACAGAATCATTCTTAGACAGGCGTTTCAGGACTCGAGCTTTCGCAATGGTCACATTGCTTCCAATTGGCATTTTTACCGTGCCGCTTACAAACGATATCTTCTTCTTCCGCTTCTGATGCTTTCTCTCTTGACCACGATTACCAACCCTGCGATTCCGCTATTCTGAAGCGACATACTTCAATAAATTCACCCTGGGCAATTTTGGGCTCGCTTTCTGCACTGGCTTCTGTTCAAAATTATATGAACAGTTTTGCTTATTATTTGAAAACGCCGCAAACAAGCGGCGAGAGAGTAGGCAACGGTCCGCACAGTTGCGAAGAATAAAGTCAGACGAAAGACGGAGCAAACCAACCGATTTGCGAAGAATACGCCACAAGAAAGACGGCGCAGACCAACCCGTTCCAATACCCAAACTCGATAGAATGTCAAGCAAGGCAGAAATACCAAGAAACGTGGTGTCTGACGAGGAGTGGGAAAAGATGAAGTTCATGATATCGGATCAGATAGACAATATTGACGCAAACCTCAATGAGTTGAAAGACAATGGATCGCTGCAAACGATTGCTCAAATGATCAAACGGGGAGACAACATACCTTCCGCCCGTCTGCAAGCATGGTAAGTTCAACTCAAGATTATAGAATTGTAAAAGTATCTCCATCATTCTAGCCATCGTCATCGTCTCATGTCGTCATCTCGTCCAGGTATCATGGCATGCTCGAGGTTGAATACTGCAACCGTCCCCAGCTCGTATCCCAAAAGCTTCAGTACATGTATAGGACGCACGCAGCAAGCGGTTGCGATGACGCGCCCTTATCGTTCGTCATAGATACAACTTTAACGGCGCCGTCCTCCGCAAACGAAGAATGGAAAAGAAGAGGTGGAAGGCCATTGGAAAGTGCCGAGTCAATCGTTGCTAGACTGGAAGGAAAGAAAGACCTGACGGTCGTAGAGAGACAGGAATTGTGGCTCGCAAAGAAGAACCTCAAAACCGAAACGTTGAAGTCAATTATCGAAGCACAAAAATTGCAAGAGAGGGCAAAGACAGCTCCAGACTTAACTAAGAGTCAAAAGACGTTCAAAAACATAGGGAACTTAATAAATGATAAAAAGATCCAGGGAGAAAAGAGGCGACCCAGTAAATCCGTCAACGGTGCTGAAACAAATAACAATCAGAAAACAAAAAGGAGTAGACGCTTCACAAGTGCCTCCGCCGGCAAACCTTGAAGAGTAAGAGGATATCTAGAACACAAAAGCCTACTTAGAAAATCCAACTATGTTACGGTATTTTTCTTCTCTTGTTACTATTTTGTATGCTGGTTACGTCCTTCGATGTCCTTCAGTCGGCCCATAAACTATGCTCTCTTTGGTCGGCTACGCCATGTGACAGTGGCAGTTTTGCCACTGTCAAATCCGTACTCGTCCTTCTGTCGATCATCTGCCACTATTTCCGTTGGAGTTCTAAAAATAGAGTTCAAATATTGCTCTCTCGTCAAATATTACTGTAGTTACGAGAAGCGCTTGAAAAGAACCAATCTCTAGGTGGTTACGTCGAGAATCCGAGAAACTCTTAGGAATCTGTCTGAGTAAGGTTTCGATGGCATGGCAGTGTGGCTGACTTCGAAAAGTCGGAGAATCGGGATCATTCCATGTGCATCAGCCCCAATGAAACCAGGTGTGTGGCTTGAGGCGCAATTGAACATGTTTGGTCTCGTACAAAATTCTTCGAAGCAAATGAGCTAGACTCTCGTCTTCGGTGGAGTCGATTGAACCTCTAAAACAAGAATGCCTGCATGTGTGGGAATAGTTTAATACCGAACATCAACTGAAAAAAAGGCATGATCCATACATTACCTCTCCCGCTCTCCACGATTGATACTCAAATACTTGATACGATATACTCCACCAGAAAGATACGATACTCCGAAGGATGTTTGAGCTAGCGTTCTTTATGCTCTTGCTCTACCACCAAGTATCAAAGTCAGATCAAGACATGTCATACTCCGAAAGATATGATACTCCGCAGTGTTTCATGTAGCGAACTTTACGCTCTTGCTCAACCAACCAAGTCACAAGGTAAGCTTTTTTCGAAACATATTATTGTAACATAAAAATCCATCAACCTCCCGGCTCATTCTCAGCTCGCAATCAAAATGATGATAGTCAGGTTTGCCATCGTTCTGCTATCTACTTTCGCTCAGCATGCCGCCTTGGCGGGGTCTACTTCTACAAGGATTGTGCGCACCGCCCAGGATATCAAGGCAGGCGGCGACAAGGAGAAGCGGACCAATCACTTGAGACAGGCGAAGAAGGTCGAACCGGTCGAGACGATTGCGCTTCGAGCTGGTGACATGATCAATGAGGGTGGCGAGTCGCCGAACTCTCTTGGCCTTCGGGCTCTCAGAGGAGAGAATGACTCTCGGAATTGGAACCACGGCACGTACAAAACCCCTGCGAATCGAAGAGACCGCATGGAAATCTGCGCTCCTTCGGCAACCAGGGACGGGGACACTCTCTTCGCCTTCTTGAGGTAATCACCACACGCATAATTCATAATCCATATCATCTGCTACTCAACATACTTTCATTCGTTCGTCGTCAGTTCCTCAGGAGGTCATCTTCCTCTTCACCTCGATGAATGGACACGGGGTGCCGAATGTTTCAAGTCCAGCAACAGCCAGAAGGAATGCTTCCGAGCATCCCACTGTGTCCAAGAAGATGGTCCTTTTTGTGCCAAGTTCCGTTACGGAAAAATGACTGGCGAAGGCAATGATCTTGGGACTGTTATGTTTTATCACAAGGTGACCAGAGATGATTCAGGCTGTTGGGATGTAGATCTTAAAGGCGGAAACACATGGGCCTTCGTCACGGCGATCACCAATGTCAACGAGCGTGATCCAATCCAAGATATCTCTGGCACATCATGTGATAAATCGACGAATAGTGTATTTTCTAGTGTGCTCGGAAGAGAAAATGACGTTCTCTTGCTCTCTCAATCGTTTGATGACCCCGCATCGATGAACGACTTCTCGCCACCGAGTGGTACGTCTATCCTTGGATATTTAAAGGTCAACGACGATGTAAGTTTCATCCTATTGCTAGTGTGGTCCACAGTCTGCTCAACTGGAACATTGTGCTTATATGGTTTTCTTTCGTCTTAATTTATCCAAGGCCGGGTATCTTTTTGGAGAAGAACTCGACCGATCGGGTGAGACAGGAAGTCTCAGGACAGGAGGGCGAGGAGGACACCTCTGTAAGGATGCATTGCTGTCAGTTGTTGTGAATAGAGCCAACAACGCGTAGACTGAGGTCACCATGATTTGTTGTTGTTGCATATAATAAATAGTGTGGGTTCAACTAAGCGATGCATCTTGAACTTGATTCCGTATATCTTTCAATTCACAAATCACACAATTTCTTACAACTGCTCAAGCGTAAACACCCAATACGCCCACCATAAACCTCTTTGCCCGGCATTGGAGCGTCTCCAAAACATAGGCATTTTTACTGCGAAATCTTCAATCTTCCCATACAGAAAAATCATACCTAAAACACACCACCACGGCGATGATGCACCTACTTTCTAACTAATCTCGCTACAAAGAAGCCATCAGTCGAACGCAAATCCCCTTCCAGAATTCCTGGAATGACTCTCAACCAGCCCTGTTCGTCAATGGCATCCTCGAAACCCGGAACTTCATGTGGCTGTATCGGTAGCGTTTCAACATTTCCTCTCTCGATTAGCTTTCGCACCTGGTCTTCGCTCTCCTCCCTCAACAATGAACACGTGGCGTACACCATGATTCCACCTTTATCCAAAATAGTATCAGCGCAATGATTGGCAAGAACTTGTTGTATCTTGACCAACTCCTTCAAATCAGGATCCCGTCTCAATACATCTGGACGTCTCGCCCCGGTGCCAGTGGCACTGCATGGCACATCAACGAGTACACCATGCACGACACTTGACGGCACCCAATTTTGCCCTTCATCAACCACAATCTCACACTTTTCAAGCAGGTCCAACCTCTTCAAATTCTCAGTCAATCTCCGGCTCCTTCGAGGATTGGCTTCGATTGCTGTAACACGGCCAAATCCCGCCGACAACAGTTGCGACGCCTTTCCGCCAGGAGCGGAGCACATGTCCACAACGTGTAATTCAGAAAGATCCGACTGGGGATAAATATAACGAATTGCAGAGGAGAGAACCAGCGCTGGAAGCGTGGAGGAGGAATCCTGTACCCACCATGCACCCTCTCCATATCCCGGCCATAACTTAATGTCGCCCTTCAGGGAAGAACCTACCCGGATTGAGAATTGAGGCAAGAGGATGGAGTCTTCTCCTAGACTTTCCATAAGCGACTGCATCTCCTCCTTGTAGTCATTCATACGAGTTGCAGCAGCCAGAGAAAATTTCGTGCTCAAGTCAATACGAGCAGTAATCGAAGTATTGTCAGAGGGCATCACTTCGCTACAGATAAAATCTGTCCGTTCTTCCCCCCAATCACTGCACCATTGATGTAACAACCACGGTGAGATATTATCTTGAGGCGACGTTTTCTCTCTTAGCAGTTTCTCTCCAAACATTTCAATCGACCCCTCTGATTCATCGTCTGCTTGTCGAGACAGTTTACGAAGCACTCCATTTACGAACTTGATTATAGGCTCTGGAATTGGCGGGTTTTTCGGATACATCCGCAGCACTTGGACAGTTTCTTTGATTGCCGCAAATGGAGGGGTATGCAAGAACAGAAGCTGGGCCACGCCCGTGCGCAATGTAGCTCGAATAAAGTGAACGTGCTTTCCCTTGTTGGGTTTCTCGATGCAGCATTCCAATATATTATCTATTTGTCCGATCCTCCTCTCGACTGTCGCTACCAATAATCGAGTGAATGCACGATCCCTTGAGTCTAGCAATCGAAAGTACGAGGATTCTTCTAATTCTCGCGTTGCAAAGGTTCCCGCTGCAGAGGCATCGGCAAGTACTGATATCGCGACGAATCGGGCAGAGGGGTCTGTCTTCTGTGGCTTCACACCATTTTTCGTTTTGGTTGATATGCCATCGGGATTACTCTTTGACGAATTCAACGATGCGTTCATCCGCAAAGGAGACTTCCCTCTCAACCCGGATCTAAAACCATTTGCACCTACCAATAGATATGCAACCGCAAGCAGCAATAATACCATTGTTTGGCGGCTGCGTGGTAGGATGCGAAGAGGTCGATAGGAAAGGATGATAGGGGTGTGATATGTGAGGCTGCGCGCTAGCGCGTGTGATAGAACGGATGGATCATGCCTGGAGGCCTTTTTTTGGGGGGATCCCCCCGCCCCCCCTACCTCTCCTCGCTCACTGCAAGAATAACACAACCGCTTGCTTAATAACACTTGCCGACACCATGGCCGGCACAAACCCCATCACATCATGGATCAAGGCCTGCATGGAAACATACCAGGATCGGGAACAGTGGATGGAAGGTGCGTCACCGGGGGGAGGAGAGAGGAGGGCGAGGGAGGAGGGGCGTGCTATTTTAGTCGACGGAGCGGCGTCCGTCCCATTATTTTTCGCATTCACAACCCGCCCGCCCTCTCATGAACCTCTCTCTCTCTCTCTATCTATCTACGCCGTTATTCATCCACTCAATTGCCCTCCTATTCGCCGATACCCTTCTTCTCGTCCCTGTCAACGATATTCACATTGTACTCCCCCCAACCCCCTTGTCGTTTTTCGTGGCGGTGGCGCCCCCCCCCCTCCCGTTCTTCGAAAAATCCGTTCGTCGTACTTGCATCCCACCAAGATCGCATTGCCGAGTGAGTATAAAATTAACAGGTCGGATAATTTTTTGATCGATATTTGTCTGTCGGGATGCGCTAACTGCCTCCGATCGTTGCGTCAACAAGTTAGCGGTGTGGGGGACGAGAGCTGTTATGCAAAAAAAATCCTCATCAGCCGATCAAATATTAGCCGGCGATTTAATTTTTGTGTGTTAAACGGACATTCGCTCAAGTACCTCTCTCACCGTTTTCATTCGCTGCCATTCACTATCACGTTGCAAAAAAATAGAACTTCCATCGATGCGCAAAAGATTGTCGATGAACGCCATGGGCCGTTCAAAGTTCATAATTCTTACCAGGCGGAGATGCGAACTCGGCCCAATTTCCGCCAGCTTCCTGCAATTTCGTCATACGCTGGTCAGGATATAGGAAACGCTGGATCGTACAGCGCCATGAAGTCCTATCAGAATGGCTTTGCGAAGAGGCGAGATGAAATCTTGACTGAGATTGCAAAGAATGGATAGTCGGCTTCACACGGGGGAGGAGGAAAGGGGAAAGTCAATGCATGATGCCAAGTGTGTTTGGTACTGAAAAATAACATGTGAGTTGAAATTTTGCATTGGCAACAGCACCTGTGAAAGAGGCACTAGATCAGTTTAACTTTGCAGACGAGTAAGGTATCATCCATTTATTGTTAATCAGATGAACGCAATTTATTTTTTACAGTAGATCTGCAGGCCGATTCTAGGAATAAAATGATAAGAGAGAAAGGTGGTATCAATTTAGTGAAGGTGAAGTGAATTCAAATATTCTTGTATTCATATAGTATGGGTTTTAACTTGTCATCTGGTTTCAGAGAGGAGGCTATTTCCAATACTGCAACGCAGACGATCCTCCAACAGCTATTCGGACACCACTGAAGACATCTTTCAGGTGGCGGCCGAGAGAGCTGGACTTCGTCTCCTTCCCACATCGTATCTCTCGCAACAGTCATCATCATTGGACAACGACAAGACATCATCAGAGGAGGGCATTCTAAGGTTGAAGGATACGATGAAGCGTGAAATGAAGGTGGTCATGGCCGAGGAGGGGAACGAAACTATTGAGTCAATACCTCAGACCTCAGATTAGGAGCAGCACCTGTAAGAGATACGAGGAGGAGGATGAATATGTGAGAGGTCCGAATCATCATTCTTCGAAAACTAATGACTAGGTAACACAGGGACGCCGAAGTGACAGCAACAAGAAGGGAAAGACCCACATAAAATCTTGGAAATGCTGCCAAAGTTAACTGCCGATCCGGTGATATTTGCTTGTGAAGGAGGAAGGGAAAGTATCAGTGGCGACTGCCGACGAAGTGCGTAATACGTGTCGGCGATATCGTCGGTCGACCCGAGCTCGCCGGCGTCGTACTGACGCGTCATTCCCTCGGGAGTCCGGAGGACGTCCAATATGGCATCGATGCCTACGTGTACCGCGTGTTTGCCCATAGGCTGGAATTCCCGCGCCACCGATTGGGACAGGGCGAATTTGCCGCATGCGAATTGTGCCATATTGGCACCGCCGCGAACGGATGCGGTCGCGCCGTTATATATAATCGTACCGCGTTTCTCGAACCGGCCATCGCCGACGCCCCGACGACGTGAGCATGCCGCGTATTACCCCCCGAGTGCATAGCAATGCGCCGGTGCACGAAACGTCGAAGCTTTTGCGAAAGTCGTCCGGATCGATGTCCATTATGCCCTTCCCGAAGCCTCAACCCCCGGCGTTGTATATTATCACGCCGAAGCTCCCCCCGAGAGTTTCCACGGCCTCGGCGAAGGCCCTAGCGACCGATGTGGCATCCGTGCAGTCGATCGGGAAAAACTCATATTTGGCGCCCAATGCGTGGAGCCTCGTCGCTCGTCGCCGTTGGGGCGAATGCGATAGTAGGCCGCGATTCGCGCGCGAATCTGAGGGCGACGCTCCCGCCAAGGCCAGGACCACATCTGACCACGGCGCAAACCCCTTTCGTATCACATAACGAGCTGCATTAGAATGAAAAACGATGCCCTCTGGAAGAGGGAATCGTTTTTTTTTACCACAGAGGGTAAATTTACCCTAAAAACATATTGGTTCCTCTGTCAAAAATGTCCCGTATGTGATCTAAGAGTCCCAATAGAAAACTGGGGCAAATCTGGGGTAAATCTGGGGTGAAACCGGGGTAAATTTCTGCCACACATTTTTGAGTGGTCACACACATAACAAGTAACAAGTAACTTGCAGGTAAAGGTACGCACAAACCCCCTCCCTCTTAATTGTCAAGGGAGTGCCTGATGACGACGAGCGATTCTAGTTCGCGCCGGGGGGGTTCGACGAGGAATTTCTGTCGCAACGTTAGCCATCGTTGGGAGGAATCGTCGG
>JALLBA010000737.1:0-14359 GCA_036939675.1 Cyclostephanos invisitatus
AGGAGTAGAAGTGAGGTCTAAGTACCTTATATCTACGTATATACTAACACCCCCCACAAGCCGCACCGTAGGTGCAGAGTGGACTACTCATGCCAGAGAACCAATAGCCACAGATTCCCATGACTTTCGTCGAGTAGAGGGGCAAACATCCGGGCGGCCTTAGCAGTCATGGGAGTTGTAAACGAAGAGGGGACATATTGATCAACGTCAGGAGAGGCAGTAGTGTAGGTGGACTCAAAAGATGGGTCCAGGTTGGAGTAAGTATTCCCATATGTAGTAATGGCGAGAGTGTGTACAGGGGAATACTGAGGAGGTACATGCCCAAGGAGGTAGTCGGCGTGTCTGTGGAACAGAATCTTAGAGAGTGGTTTCGTGAGGTGGTCTGCAATATTAATCGAAGTGTCGATACGTTCGAGGTAGATGAGATCACGTTTGACCCATTCACAAAGTGCAAAGTACTTAATGTCAATATGTCGTGTGCGTGGCGTGGGTTTTTGTGCATTCCCCATGGCGGTACAGCGATTGTCGCAGCTTCTTGAGGAATGTCCAGGTCCCAGAGAATACTGTGGACAAAGAGGGACATCCGCCCGATGTCGCAGGCAGCCATGAATTCGGCTTCAGTGGTGGAGAATGCGACTGTGGGTTGGAACTTCGTCTTGTAGGCAATGGTACCGCCGGCCAGTTGGATCCAGATGCCGCTGAAGGAGCATCGTGTTTTGACACAAGTGGCCCAGTCGGAGTCTCCATATGCGACTGCAATAGAGGCATCATGATTAGGCCGGTCATCAAGGAGAAGGTCTTTTTGGTTGCTATTGATCATAGGAATGGGAGTGTCGGGTAATTCCGGGCGGGGTGAAGTTCACCAGAAGTAGATACCATCGGTACTTGTAGTATAAAGGTAACGAATTGCATGTTTTAAGCCTTGAAAGTGGATTTCAGCGGGTGCTGTGTTAGACTGGGAGAGTTTAACGCTCGTAAACGCCAGGTCAGGACGGCATGTAGTCATTGCCCAGATAACCTCTCCCACGCCGCCGCAATATTTAATTTGGTGTGTGGCCTTGAGCTTCGTGATGTCCTTGGGGTCAATAGAGCCTGTAATACTGTTGAAGCCTTTGAGCCAGTCCTTCCTTTCAACAGGAAGCGGGGTAGGTCGGTCGTCAGATATGTGGAGTTTGCGGAGCCATGAGTCGAGGTATTTTGCGCAAAACTTGTCGACGTACGTATGGCAATCAATCTTGATTTAGTGTTTCGCTTGAATGACGTCGATGCTGTTGAAGATGTCTAACAGGCCCTGGCGTTTGATCGGCATGGTTAACTTATTGTCGAGCATATCGAGGAGGATATCCGCTGTGCGTGCGTCGGGTGTGGCGATTGCAAAGTCGTCGACTTGGCGCATGAAGACAACGCGTTTCCCGTCTATACGGCCGGAGTACAGGCACGGCTCATGGACGGTTGGGGTTAAACCCAGTTTGCGGAGGATCGCGTCCGCGTGTTTCTCCCAAAGACGCGGGGACTCCGGGTGGCCCTGCATCGCCAAAAGGACAGGCATGATGTGTCCGGGTGGTATAGGTGGACGTTGTTTGTGATTAACCCACCATTCGTGGAACGCACGGTCGGGCCGAATGAAGAAACCTTGTTTCGGTGGGGGAGCCTCTGCAAATGCGTTGCAGACATCAGAGCCAAATATAAGGAGGTTTTCAGCAGCGGTGACTGTGTAAAATAGTCGCGAGCTGGTTTGGTCAACACAGTTTGCGTAGACCTCGTCGAGGACTTTAACAGAGCCCGATCTGCTGGAGCCATCGCAAACGCAGCGGGCCTTCTTATGCCCATCGAGAGCCTTAATATTGTAGGTCCAAACTAAGTGGAACACCGCATCTTCTTTCTCGACAGAAGTGGGATACCCGAAGCAGTGTTGATCATCGTACTGGTTAAGCTGGAGGAACTCGCTTCCCTGCCAGTCGCACCAGTCGTCCTGTTGAAGGAGGCGACCACGAGTGAGACGCATGACCTTTGTAACGTATTGGCAAACATCGCCGGAACTAACGATATCGATATAACGTGTATGAAGGACACGTGGTGCCGTGGGTTTGACGTCCACAAGTAGGTCAAGACGGTTGTTGAGTTGGTCATGCGTGTACTGGGTGAAATCCGTCGGGGACATAATTGGGACGCCACGGTTTGAGATGTCAGGAGCAACTTCGGGGTGCGAGAAGAGGAGGATACAGGAGGATGGATTGCACGTGGAAGCAAGGAGTAGCTCGTGATGAACATCGGAGAGGCTGTGTATGGGGTGGGCATTGATTGAGACCAGCCATGCGCCGCGCAGTCGAGTACGCCATTTGACAATACGGGCGCCTGGTGAGCCGGAGTCCATCGAAGCAAGGACAAGGCAATCATCTTTGGTAAGGAAACGGAGGCCGCCAGTCTTATGAGATGTGAGGTCGCATTTGCGCAAGTCGAGGGATTCTTCAAAGGATTGGCTGTATGGGTCAGGGGACAAGTAGATTATGTCCATGTCATGTTGTCCGATTAGGTATGCAGTGACCGCCACCGAGGCGATCTGCTTTTTGGATTTGGGGAGGCCACCCGGTGATGTGGGATGCAGGCGAGCGGCTCGTGCAGTAAGAGGCGGTGGTGGTTGTTGGGAGACTCTGAGTGGTAGGTGGGCGCGTAGGCTACTCGACGGCGGGTACCATTTGGAGTCTTTGGGTAATGTGGGTAACGCAGGCATGGGAGGCCAGGGCACCACAGGTAGGGTCCGGGGCGGGGTAGCACTGCTGGGGTGGGCAGTTGGAGTGTCGTCGGCCTCGAGTCCAAGATCGTACAGGAGTTTGGCCGCCGGTGGACGTGAGTCCTGGAGATACCAAGCCTCGTCGAAGACGGCATGATGTCATGTTTTTACAACACCCGAGGTTGTGTCAAGGTAGATGATGTTGAGGTCTGTCGCCATAGCCCAGGAAGATACCAGTGAAGGCATGTTTGTCGAGTTTGCAACGTTGGCTACCAGTCTCTTTCACGCAGACACGTGACCCAAAGCATTTGAGGTGGCTGAGGTTGGGTTGACGGCCATACCATCCTTCATAGGGGGTCATTCCCGTGGCCGAGTGGACGAGCTGATTTTGGATGTACACAGCGTGCAGGAGCACCGAGGACCAAAACTTAGCCGGAAGGCCTGAGCCGTAGAGGAGAGTACGTACTCTGACCGCAAGGGTGCCATTGAAAATCTCGACACCACCATTCTGTGACGGGCTGTCGGCACCGGTCAGTTCGACAGTATACCCAAATTCGTCAAGCATGACTCGACGGAATTCCGAGCTTTGTGCAAGTTCTCCGCCCTGGTCCGAGCGGATGCAGCCGTCGCCCCGTCCAAACTTCTTTAGGAAGGCGCGAAGGATATGAAGAGGGGGTTCGTTGGACTTGGTGAGGAAGCACCAGACGCGCTGCGAAGCGCCGTCAACGATGATAAGGTACACGCAGAAACCATCATATGAGTATATGATACGATCGGTGGTTTTGTTGGGTTTCTTGTAGTCATCGGAAGAAGCCCGCATAAAGCCAAAGTCCATAAAGAACTCGCTACCGCATGTAGGTAGTCGGGTGGCGGTGCAAGTAGCAGGTTGTTTCCTGATGTATGCCTGTTCTTTAAAGTCAACGAAACGGAATGGATGATAATCGAAGCGAGAGGGGGTGCCGATGACGTGTCGCGGAAGGACATCTAACTGGTGTTCACCTGGGGAACCCAGACGCAGGGACCACACCTCGGATTCTATTTGTCGAGCTGGGGTTGTCGGGGTGAAGCGACCGTGGCCTGTGTGGGTGCTGGGTGTAGTGGACGTGTGAAGGCGTAAGGTACAGTAGTGACGAGTCGAACGGACGGGGTCGCTGTCCACCGCGTAGACTTCACTGGTGCAGTAATAGAGGCCGTCCTTGCAATGGAGGGCAAACGACATAAATTTTGCGGGGAAAAAATATTCCCCGAAAAAAATCTTATGCTTCTCAAAATCCAACTCAACTGGCTCCGGTGCACTCCTTGAACCTTGATGACGGGGATGTTAAAATCTAATGACGACCCTGCTCATCATCGACTGCCAGAAGGATTTCCACCCCGGCGGATCCCTCGCCATCCCCACCGCCGACGTTGACGCACGTCGAATAGCGTCACTGATAAAATCGCACGGCGATTCGATAAATCGCATCGTCGCCACGCTCGACTCGCATCACGTGCTGCACATCGCGCATCCCTCCTTCTGGACACATTCCATCACCAAGGAACGACCAACGCCGTTCACCATCATATCGAGCGCCGATATCGAGAATGGCACGTGGATGCCGAGAGCGGACGTGAAGGCGGGCGGCCCGGGACGGTATCCATTTCCTGCCTTCGAGGATTACGACGACGACGCGGCGAACGAGGACGAGGGTAAGGATGGGATCATCACCAACGTCGTTGATTTCGATATCAGGAAATACTGCATCGAGTACGCCAGGCGTCTCGAGGCCAACGGGAAATTCCAATTGTGCATATGGCCGGAACATTGCCTCATCGGTTCGAACGGGCACGGGATCGTAGACGACGTTTTGGTCGCCATGAACGAATGGAGCAAGAATACCGGCGGCATCGTAGAGTATGTCAACAAGGGACAGAATCCGTGGACGGAAATGTACAGTGCCCTTTGTGCCGAGGTTCCCATCGGATGCGATACGGGATTCAATCGTAATTTGCTCGATTCGGTGAGTTTGAGAGATGATGTTTTGATGTTGACTTGTCGATGGGAGATTATTACGAATATAGACTGTATTGGCTGTAACAATCCCCCGTCCATCTTTTTCCATCGTTCAAAAAGATCAAGGATGGCACGGATAGGCTGCTCATATGCGGTCAGGCATTGAGCCACTGCGTCAATTACACCGTACGTGACATCGTGAATAACTGGCCGAAGGACGAGACGTCCAAGATCGTCATATTGACAGATTGCGCGAGTAGCGTGCCGGGATTCGAGGATGCTGGCGAGTTATTCCTATCGGAAATGGAGAAAGCCGGTGTGAAAGTGGAAACGTCCGATGCGTTGTTCTGAGAAGAGTAGATCGGGGGAAGGATGAGATATTTATGATTTTGCCTTGCTTCGTTTTTTAAGTTATTTGGGTCGTGTTACGGTGCTGGATATCCAAATTCCAGCAGGGACACGGGCTGCCGATTTTCGGCCACGGGGACTGGAACGTGGTAATTCGTGCATCTGGAGATGCGCGGCAATTAAGGAGAAGGTCACTAGGGCCAACTTTGGGTCCAAAGTGTTGTCACGACAGGCGCCCAGGGGATCCCTGTCCCTGTGCTAAACGAAACATGCAACCGTGCTGTGCTAGCTTCATGACATAGAAAAAAGGCTTCGCGTTTGCACCAACCAAAGATATGACTAGTAGAATAGTTTGTGCATGTCATGTGTTACATTATCATCATTCGTCATAATAACCTTATTCCTGTGGAATGTTTGTTTTCTATGATGCACTATATGTCAACAGGGAATGGCGACACCTACGATTCACAATGGCACTAAAAATAACATTAATATTTTACGGACCCATCAGTGACCTCATTTTCTCCATCTCTCGACGCAAGTCTTGAGCCATGTTCATGCTTGCTCCCTCGTCGTCATCGAATGCACAGCCGACTCTCTAAAAATGTAATGTTAGAGACGTTTCGAGTCGCAATATGCGTTATGGTTTTTCGGGATGTGAATGGTTCTACGCAATTCTCGACACCTGGCAAAGAACCCGAACTTACCTTGGTTTCCATCTCCGTGTGATCGAGGGCTGGCGTAAGCGCCCCGATGAAATACGCCCACTGCTGGATGCATTCTGGTCTCGACGCGGAAGGAGGTCTAGTAGTGGCCATACGTTGGGCATCCAGCAGCGCCAGACGAACCAATTTTTCCGCGCATCGACCCAGGCTGGTACCCAGCCTAAGTAGGCAATCGCGTTCGAGTTTCAATGTGTGGGAGAGAGGCGGCCTCCCCCTTCCCCCCCAATCATTTGTGACACGAGACGCATCCAACATTTTGATGATATCTTCGTCGGGGTGGGCCTTCAGCTTGCCAAGGCGGTCTTGGATGGCCTGGAAGGACGATCGCAAGAAGCATCGGTGTGAGGCTGGAAGAAAGAAAAATACCTTGCACACAAATGCAATAAATTATTCTGGCCAACTAGCTAATCCTTACCCTGGATGCATCTGAGCATCGACAAATTCCTTTGGCGATTGCTACAGCATCAACACTGAAAGTTGACAAACCCCTCTGGGTTACAAAATATACCCGACTGATCAAGATCGAAATCGACATATCCAAGCACCTCCCTGATGATATTGCATATTCATAATTCCGTTCCGACCAGGTAGAATCGGCGCCATACTGATATAAGGAGAACTTTTCTTGACTCGATATGTTAAAAGAGCCAGTGGGTGGAACTGGCAAAGGTTGACCTACTTTCATCGCGATTTCTGGGATATTATCCCACCATGATCTTTCGTTGCCCATATTGATGGCTATATTCTTCATTTGCGATGCATACGTAGCCTCCACATTGACAAGTCCCATCGGCAACGGAGGCAGGAGTCGGCTGGGGAATGGGAATGTAGACAGCTGGCAAGTAATGCGCAAGATGCTGCGCTCCAGAATCGACAGTGGTTCGTCGAGATCAAGTAATTTTCGGTCAAATGTGTTCATTCTCTTGGCCTCCTCCAACGATGTGTAAGTCATTTGGAGAGCTTCGACGAAAGTTGTTGTCAGATCAATGTCCGTTGGAAATTGCTGAGTTAACCGTTCAAATATTCCAGAGTATATTTTCACCAGCTGAAGGGAGTCGACAGCCAGAGCGACTCTGTCCGAGATTGCAAGAGGCGACACCAAAAGACCATTGAGGACACTCAATTGACCTTTTAACAGCGAGGGTGGCTTTAGTCGAGCAGTTCCATCTGACCCTAAATGCGAGGCCAAGAAAAAATGCTCCGATTGTAAATATATCTTGGCGAACTCGAGAAGTTTTGTAGCTACTCCAGCCTTAGCTAGCAATACCACTCCATCGTGAAACAGAGCCATCTGCCGAAGAAGGAACGACGCATCATTATCTTCATCGGTGATCATACGCACAAGCGTTGCAGCCGCGCAAGCAACTTCTTCCAATGTAAAAACCATTGAACAAAGCTTGTCCGCTGCCTCGACGCCCTCGAACGCCTTCAAGTGACCAAACAGAGATATGAGCCCCGCCCTCGCGGCACAAGCAATCGCTCCATTATTAGCTTGGTGGGCATCCCCGTATCTCTCATCATCGTCAAAGACAACAGCGGTCGAGAGACGAAAGAGGTATGCCACTGCATTTGCATTAATGTTCGACATGTTCAAGGTATTCTGAGCGAAGATACAGTAGGCGGCATCTTCTGAAAAGAGTAACATTCGAGTCAATGCGCAACTCAAAACAGCAGCTCGTTCATCATTGGGAGACATCCCCGCACTGCTTTCGGAGCACGACGAGATAGCTCCAATGATAAGGGCGCAAACTCTTGCTATATCTTCTTCGGCAATGTTAAATCCACTCCCTGCAGTAAACATCGCACTTGTTTCAACTTGGCTTACGGATTCAATGAGTACTTCAACGAGGCCAAGTGCGGCTGTACTCAAAGGCATCGCGCATTCTGCTTCAATGCTCGCAGCTATGATATGTTCTGCATGATCATAGGTGCAACAACCTAGGGTTTCCAGATGACTAGGGTTCAGTAGTCTTGAAAGAATAGTGCATAAAATGTCTATGATTGCCCGTGTGCTCATGAAATTGTTTGTTTCGGGCTCATCCATTTGTTTGACGAAGGGGGAACTGAGCAGCGCAGCTCTGACAACGTCACTCCACGCCTGTGCAATGTGCGAAAATGCACATACACGACCAACGAAGCTGTTCCAGGCTGTAGCCCATTCTCTTGCTTTCTCAAACGAAATGGTCTGACTCCCACTTTTATAATAGCAAAACAATCGTTCGATATCAATTATCTCAAAGCCAACACAAGCATCAACCGGATCTGTCAGCCTTTTTGAAGATTTTTTCAACGCCTCGCTTGAAGGAGCTTCGATCATGTGCAATCGCTCACTACTCGATTGCCCCAATGGCATGTCAATCAACATAGTAAGGAGCAACGAATTCGGCTGGGCTGAAAGGCAATCCAAAAGCGACTTCAATTCATAATTGAGCGTGCTAGATGATGACGTCATCCCTCCTGGTGTGTGCTGCCCCATTAGAAAACGCAATTCCACCGCCAGTCCCTTTAATAGGTAAGAAATAGAATGCAGAAAATCATTCTCCCTTTTTGAACATTTCCCATCATGTCCATACTCAAGACTGTAAGAGCTTGATATCTCGTGGAAAATTGATTGTGTGGATGGACCTCGCATTCCTAAGTATCGTACAACCTGACTGTGCCAGAACTTCGTACGACGTAGCTTCTCCATAAATAGCGCTTGCTGGCGTCGAACATTGGGTGACAGCATCTGTGTAGCACCCAGCTCGCAAACCTTATGAATCAATGCGAAGCACTTGGTTGCAGTGTAAGACGTTCTAGGATCGAGGACGAAGTCGCAATCGGCAATCAAATCCAATACGACTTCAATACAGTTATACTTCGAATCGCTACTTAAACCCAGCATCAAGATGGAGATATTCAAATTTTTTGATGCCGAATCGACAATATTGATGTTGGATAAGATCAAGTCCAAAATGGCATCCTGAATATTGAATGGTCCGCTCAGCGAAGTTTCGCTCAACGGATGCAGTGACAAACCCTTCGAAAAGGCATCAGCCAATCGAATACCATGTACGTCACGACTTCCACAAAGGGAATGCACACAGTCGGCATGTGGCAGGGTGTGCGCAATGTAAGACACGATACTAAACGCGCACCGTGCAATGATCTGGTGGCTTGACAAAGAGCATGAATTGTATCCAACAAATTCCGTTATGATCGGAAGAATCTCGAATGAGTTGTACCTCCCATCACATCCTGCCAACGATACCTTCGTGAGGAGTTGTGATATACGTGACACGTTGACCTTTTCTTCGTGCACGAAACGATGCGCAAATGAACCATGTATGGAACCCTGGAAACTAAGCGTTGGTACAACGCTGATGGGCGGACCCGCTTTATTAATAGCATCAATAAAAGCCTCTTCTCGAGCAGCAGCGGCGCATAATATGCGTAGTGAGAGGAGAAGAGCCCGTTCCCTCCACAGCAGTGCATCGTATGACATCGCTCCTTGCGACTTGTTCATGCGATTATCATCGCTTGCGATGCAGCTTTTCTCATAGTAAGACAGGAGCAACAGGGGATTCAACGATTGAATCAGCGTTTGCTGGAGCGTTGACAATGTCTTGCGACAAGCCTTCCCACTTATGATGTTCTGTTTTGCCTGAGCTTTGGCAAAGGCGCAGTCTCGTACACACAGGAGATTGGGAGGTGTTTCACGAAACAGCGATTTTGCAAGTGACCTCGAATGCATCCTGTCGCCGTATTCGCGAATTCCCTTCACACCTCCGTTATGAGATAAAATCTTTAGAATGATCTGAAAGAGTACGCCTCTTTTTGACGAAAGAAGATTGCAAAGAATGGTAAACCCTGGTGTTTTTGGAAGTGGAACTTGATTTCCAAATGACGCTTCGAGCATTTCATTGCTGCCAGAAGTATCATGCCATAACACAGTAACTTCCTGTGGGGGTAAATACGCCGTCCGAAAGTCAGCAAAGGCGCTGCTAATACACTCTTCAGCAAGATTTTCTGGCTCCAAAAACACATCTGATGCAATCGCTGCCAACCCCATATCTTCTTTGGCTTTCTTCACACTCGCCGAATATTGATCCTTCACGTCTTCCATATTGAATGCGGTCGTAGGTGATGATGGGAGGACATACCGTACGATAACGGCCTCGATAACCTCCAGTGCTCTCTCCACTAGCCTGCACTCATCACTGACAGTTGCGAAGTACAAAGGTTGTACATTTTTGTCGATGCCGACGGATCGAGGAAGAACGAAATCGGTGACGTATTCTATGTATGGCGCACATCCCAGACGTAAACGCCACTGAGAACCCAAGGTAGACGGACAGCCAGCAACTTTGACCAATGTTGACAGTAAAAAAAGAAAGCCTTCGGTGGCGGGATATTTTCCAAGCTTGGCTTCTACGTGTTCGAATTGGTAAACCATGCCATAGTCAGTCGATTTAGGGAAGATATTTGATGGCAGGTCGTTGGCCATTGATGATAATTGAATGGATTTCTGGGTAGTGAAGTTCGACAAAGATGACACCGGCATGCTTCGCGCTCCCGCGGCGTACGAGCTATACTGCGAGAGGAACTTGATGGGGACGAATTGACACATCTCCATTAGCTCCCATGCCCTTGTCGCGCTCGCAATCAAAACATCATTTTGCGCTGCGGCAGAGGCGTCAGAATCTCTCGAATGAGGCATCGAGGCAATCGAGGCAGCGCCACTGCGGTCTTCACTGGGCTGTAACAAATTAGCAATCGCCACGAACGTCGCGCCCATGATTTCCGGGGGAAGTGAAGTTATTGTCAACAGCGAAAATAAAATTTCGAGACTTCCATCATAATAACCGATTACTCCGCTACTATCGGTATAATCCGACGCAGGCAGCTGAATCCCGAGCACAAAAACACGTGCCGCGTGACATTTTGATGCCACATTGGCAACTAGACAGAGCAGTGCCATCAAGGTGCTATGTCCTAACTCGTCAAGCTCCATCTTAGTGGAAGTTCCCGCTGTCGATGGACTACCCCGGCTGGAACGCTCAGCCAAGGGAGACGAAGCGTCGCCATCAGCGTTGATAGACGAGCCACCCGCAGCGACTCCACCGCCGCCCATCCCATAATAATACGACGAAGATGACTCG
Organism: Cyclostephanos invisitatus; assembly: GCA_036939675.1. Taxonomy (NCBI): domain Eukaryota; phylum Bacillariophyta; class Thalassiosirophyceae; order Thalassiosirales; family Thalassiosiraceae; genus Cyclostephanos; species Cyclostephanos invisitatus. Next base: position 10,939 of record JALLBA010000737.1, read on the forward strand.
TCCATGGCCGAGTTGGAACTAAGACGAATCTTTGCGCTCTTGTTGGTACCTTCTGTCGCTGTTACTACCCCCCCGTCGTCGCTGGGGCTCAAGTTTTCGGCGTACCATCGAATTGAACTAATGATGGTGGTCCACAAAAAATGTATGCGGCGATCGGTACTATGAGGATTGATCGCTCGATTTCCGGACAGATAGGAATGCACCGTCGCGGCGCCATCGCCTCCCGTCGTCGGTCCTCCATCGACGCCGTTGGCGAGCGCCAACGACGCAAGGAAGGTGAGATAAACGCACAAAGAAGAATCATTATCGGATTGACGCAGGTCCAACGTCTGAAGGGCCCGACTCGGGGCGAGAATCGCAAGAGGCACTTCATCCGCTACCTCCCCCTCGTCTTCTCGTTGCTCCTCGACGACGTACCAAAACGCCCCTATGCCGGCGGGATGTGCCTCGCAAACGCTCGAGACCAAGGCGAAGACGTCCTCGAGACAGTCCGGCCGATCCATGACGTTCGCCGCCTTCGGTCCCCCCCCGGGGGGATCGTCCTCGTCACCGTTGACATTCTCCGGCGTCCGACCCGCCCACTCGCCGAACTGACGTGCTTGCTCCTTCTCCATCCACTCGCTTTGGGCCGAATTCGTTTCCTCGTCGAGCCACTCGCGGCGGGTGATGGGGAGGTTACCGGACGTCCCAAGCGCGTCGACGTACTGGGCGGTGAATTCCGAGAGCGCGGATAGGTAAAAGTCGTATATCGACGACGACGATGGCGAACAGTGTCCACCCCCGACGCGATCCGAATGCGATGAGGACAGCGAGGGGAGGAGGGTGAGCCTCGCGAACGTGAGCGATTTCAGCTGCGATGCGACCGTGAGGCACTGGGTGTACGTCCCCCGTACGTCGATGACACCCCCCCCTCGTAACGACGGGGAGGGAGGACCGGCAGAATTCTGATGATCGCGCAGCAGCAGCGCGTACGGCACGAGTAATAATCCCCACACGTCGCGTCTCCTCCATCCCTCCTCGACGGCGGACTCTCCGTCGGGATCGAGCCGTGTATGGATGGGGATCAAATCTGATATCGTACTCGTCGTCATCCTCCCATCCCCGGAGGGAGGGAGGATGGCGTTTCCGATGCCAAAGTCGTTGGGGCCGTGAATGTTGCGATTAACGAGGACGTGACGTACGTCGAACGCGCAAACGACCGACATGATGAGCGACGAGACGCATTGAAGGAGCTGCGGACGACCGGACCTCCACATCGACGATACGAGGTCGTCCTCCCACTCTTCCGCATCCCTGAGTTTCGGCGGCGGCGGGAGGGGGAGGATGGGACCACCGGAAGGGTAGTGGTCGTTCCAATAGGCGCCCCCCGGCAATTGCTGCCATAGCTGCTGCTGCTGTCGTTGCCACGGCGAAGACGTCGGCGACGAGTCATCGGCCAAGACGTACGGCGAGGGAACGACATCGTCCGACCATGGCTCCAACATCGCCAATCCATCGTCGGATGCGGTGCCGCCGTTCGTCAATTTTTGTATCAGGTCGATGAGCGATACGACCTCAGATACCTCGAGTTGGGTGTGATACGCCAGGAAGAATAGGGTCTCGGACGCGATTTGACGCTGCGTGATGAAAAATCCCAATAACGCGCGCATCGCCGTCGACGCGCCATCGTTGTGTCCGACCTCGTCGCCATCGCGTCGATCGGAACCTAGTCGGGAGGGGGGGGTGGCGACGGCGGTCGTCGATGGGGGGGTCGACGTCCACCAGGGCGAGGTTCCCCCCCCCGTCCCACCCCCTGCCACTCCTCCACCTCCGATCCCCCCTCCCCCCTCCCACCTCGTTCCCCCCCGTCCTCCTTCCACCATCCGCTCCTTCTCGATCCTATCCATCCCCACCCTCGTCTCACCGATGAGACGCGTCGTCTCCCTCACGAATTCGACGAGATTACGGACCAACCCCGCCGCTAGCAATTGATCCGTCGCCACCAGTACCGCATTGCGTTTATCGTTCTCCTCCTTCCCCCTCCCACCATTATACGACGACGACGACGACGATACCACGCCGTCGTACGCCTCGACGCGATGGCGCACCAGGTCCACGATCGTCATCATGATCGACGACGATTCGCGATAGTGAAGTCGCATCGCCGTGCGATGGACGCGCTCGTCGTGCCCCCGTTCCCGTCCTCCTCCTCCTACCCCCCTCCCCGTCGACGCGACGACGTGTCCGATGTCGTCGCATCGATCGATGCGCCGTCTACCCGCGGAGCCCACGTCGATGAGCGTGCGTACGCGATTTCCGTATCCCGTTCCCCCGTCGTAGTCATCCTCCCCGTCGTCGTCGTCGTCGTCGTCGTCGTCCTCGTGACGTCCGACGCGTCCGTCCCCCCCGGAATAATCCATCGTATTATTATTCCTCGACATCCCGTCGTACGATGACGAATATGACTCGACGTACAGCGACGTCGCCATTTTGACAGTCAAACCCAATTCGTCGACGAGCCTAATTATTCCGCGTGCGACGTCCGGGGAGATGGCGGTCAATGTGCCATCGATGCCATTGCGTCGTATCATGAGCAACGAGGGGGAGGAGGACGCCGTCGTGGTGTTGGTGGCAGTATTATTATTCGCAAATGAAGACGACGATGAGGTGGATGCGGCGGTATCAAGGAGCATCATCCCCTCGTCATCGGTGGATGACGCGAGGGAACGCAATCGCTCCTTGATATTCCTCTCGTCCTCGTCCTCGCGATCGTTCGTGCGATTCGCGGAGGCGGGGAGGAGGAATTGGGGGAGGGGGGGGAGGGACGACATCGGATCCACCAGATCACGTCCGACCGAGTTTACGGGATCGTCGATCGCGCGAAGGAGTGTCGTTAGCTCGTAGGATGCGAAATTGTCATCGCCGCCCGTCGCGGTCGCGCTCCTCCAACGGGCGAGGGACGACGCGACGATCGAACGCATTTTGATTCCGCGAAATGTCGCGTCGCGATTCGCGACGTCGATTATCATCGCGGACGTGGAAGCGGTCGCGGCGGGGACGGGGCGGGACGGATGTGGCACCGCCCCGGTCGCCGCCACGCCCGTCGCCGCTGCCACCCCCCCCCCGATCGCTTTCCCTCCTCCAGCCGATGCCGCCGCCGCCGCCGCCGCCGCCGCCGCCATCGCCGCTAAATTTGCTGTTGTCGTGGTAGGAGCGGCCGTCGAAGGAGGGGGGGGGACGACGCCGCCGAAGGAGAATGCCATCGTCTCTTTCGAATGCCCCAACCCGGAATGATTGGCGTGCGATCCGATTTAGTTAGTGACTCTATGGTACACTCCTGATAAAAACCCCAAATACGCAACATGCTGGGAATCACATACTTGTGTTTGGGGTCGACTATATAGCACCAGAATGAACTTTAATACATTCAATTTGGTCCGCA
>JALLBA010000738.1:0-14362 GCA_036939675.1 Cyclostephanos invisitatus
TTGTTGTTGTTGTTGTTGTTGTTGTTGTTGTTGTTGTTGTTGTTGTTGTTGTTTGTTGTTGTTGTTGTTTGTTGTTGTTGTTGTTGTTGTTGTTGTTGTTGTTGTTGTTGTTTTGTTGTTGTTTTGTGGTTGTTTTTATGGTGTTATTATTCTAGTCGTATGATTTGGTCGCCCGCTGATGATGATGGATGTCGTTTCCATATAAATTGAGGTCGATAGAATAAAATAAATTACTACTTTAATTTACAATTTGCTACTATATTTTTCCATCTGCGGCCTCATCAAACATCTTGGGTGGGTCGCCCACGCATTAGATCATGTGGATTGCTCAACTCCACGTTGCTGGAGGGGTGAGAGTCTACGGTCCTCACCACACTGAGGAAATCGACAGTGGCAGGAATGAAAACATTCAATTGTTTTTTTAATGATGATTCCTCTGCTCTCTCCTATATTGTCATCAATTGGCACTCAGAAAATACAATTAGAGCTATATGTGCCAGGTCATAAGGGGCAGAAGATCCCAGAAAAATGGGGCTTGGCCACGGGGATATGTTGTTGTTTTTTGGCACAGCAAATACAAAAAATTGAAAATGACAAAGATATTTGTCAATTGTTGGCCATTTCAATAACCATGACAATATGGCATTGGCCTAAAAATGCACATAGAGAACTTTACAAGACACCACTGGATGGGTCACCACTGGGGGAGTGTCTACACTGTATTGCCAAACTCCCTGTAGCGGCCATCAACAAGGTCATAAAACACAACTTTTTGCTAGCAACTTTCGCAGTTGTACAAACAAATGCAACTCAAAATGGATCTTTTGCTCACCTCATTGCGACTGGTGATATGCCAATATGCCACATTCACATTTGTCTCCGTGTTTGTCTTTGTGAAAAAATACACAGGACAAGCACTGGTCATTTTGATGACAAAGAAAGCAGCATTAGCAGATTTTACCAATGATGCGTACCCTGAATGCAGCTATCTGAAATGTTTTTCCGTTGTGGACTCTGAGGCCGCTGTGGTCACCAAAAACAAATAATGAAAATGAAACACCAAGAACATACCTTTTCTAGTTCTGATGTGGGTAAAGAATGACTGTCGCTGCAAGATACCCAACACAGCAAAAGAAATTAATCCTTCTTCTGATGTGCTCCTGGACTTCATGGGAACGTGTCTTGATTTCTCAAACAACGAATTCAAAATATTATCCCAGGATAATTCTCGGCTTTATCAGGCTGAAATATCTTTATCTGATTTTAAAGTGCATACTTATCTACTTCATTCTCTCTCTAGAGAGACAAAAGTGACAATTCATCTACATTCATATCAGTACTAGTAAGTGAAACAACGACTATCACACAGTTCATTACGGTACATCACATACAGCATCAGGTCAATGCTTTGAACTGATCCTCGGTCACACCCGCACCCATCGCCGCAGTAGATGACTGACCGCCGCTAGCCACATTTACCATACGATCCACCAGCTCCGCTCCGCTCCATTTCTGATGAGTTAACAGTTCCACCTCTTCGACCTTCTCTTGCCTTTGAATATCCTGGACGTAGGCCAGCATGCCTTTCTCTCCAAAGGAGCGGGCGAGCTTTGTCACAACGAGGCCATTGGAGTGGAATCCGGCCAGGGTTATGAATTGCCACGTGTACCCCAGTTTTCCGAGATCGTCATTGAAGCGTGCCAACTCGGCGTCGGTCATGCCCGATGCGTCCCAGTTGAAACTGGGACTTAGATTGTAGGCGAGCATCTGGTTCGGGTACACCTTCTTGACACCTTCGGAGAACTTCCGTGCATCGGCAACCCCGGGCACGGCCTATGACGAGAATTGACGAGAGCGTTGCGTCAGCAAACATGGAACCCCTACAAAGGAACCCCAAAACTGATTCTGGCAATTGTCAGAAAGATATGGATCGTACCGTTTCCATCCAAATCAAGTCCGCGTGGGGGGCATATGCACGACCGCGGCGGATGCAATACTCGATCCCCGGCTTGATGCGATAGTAGCCCTCGCGGACGCGACACGCCTCCCAATCGAGGTATATCGAACCCTTTTTCCCGAATATGGTATCGGCGACGCGATGGGCGGCGGCATTGCTGAGCGAATTCGGATCGCTCTCCTCCCACGCCTTGATCAATTCGAGTTTCCTATTCGCGTCGACGGGCATGGCATTGATCTTGTCATACACCGCCTCGCCGAACGTCATCGGACGTGCCTTGGCATTCCATTCCCTCTCGATATTCGCGGCGTCCCCGCCTCCCGATGCGATCGCGTTCGACAACGCGTCGCTCAGGGAGATGGATCCGGGCGTCGTCGCGCCCAGGATGAAGGGATGATCCCTTCCGTCGTAATTGTTGTCCAACAACGTCGCGGCCTCGGCGTCCGTACGGGCCACGATGACCAATTCGACGCCCAATATGTCCGCGGCGAGACGTGCGGCGACCAATCGGTCCACGTGCTCCTGGGTGGAAACTAGCACCTTCCCTCCCCTGGACGCCGCATTATTCATTATTATACCGTCCAAGGTTATGAACGATTTGTCGAGAAAGGTTGAGGCGGGAGAGAGGGATACATTAATCGCTCATCACACACGAGGGAGGACGAAATAATACACTCACATGTGCCCGCACTTCTTCGTTCCGGGCTTCTGGTCCTCGAAGTGCACTCCCGCGGCTCCGGCCTCGACGAATAGCTTGACCAGCTTCATCACCGCGCTCAACCCCCCGTGTCCCGTATCGCCATCGGCGATGATCGGCGTCATGTAATCGACCTTGCGTCCGGGATGCTTCCCGGATAATATCGCGGCGGCCCGTTCCTCGTTCTGGCGACGATCGTGATGCATCTGGGCACGGACCAATTGATCGCACTTCCTCGGGACGGTATCCATGGGATAATCGGCAAAGTCGGGACCCGGCTCGTTCGTGCTCGATGCCGTGCTGGAGCACTGCCATCCGCTGATGTATATGGAACTGAGGTGGGGCGCCATCTGCACGACCTGGATGGGATCCAGGGCGCCGAAGGTGTGGGAGTATCCCCCCACGTCGTGCAGGGAGGATAATAGGGAATACAGACGTTTCGATGCGGCGTTGGAGTAGGAGCACTTGGGGGATACGATGCCACCCGATCGAGCCAAGGACGATGGACGGAGGGATGCCACGTCGGACGACGCGTACGGACGACTCGTGTACTTCCATCGGGACGAATCACTCCACCATTTGTCGATCTGGGATATCTCGTCGAGAAGTGCCTCCTTCTCGCGTGCCACCGACCCCTTCTCGTCGGAGTCGGCGGGGATCTGCGACTTGTTCGCGATGCGCAATCCACGACTTACTTTCGGAGTGGATTTCCCAGTCGTGGTCAATCCGATCTCGTTCTTCGGCGCCATGGTCTCGATGCAATGTGGGATGGTTTCCGATGTTTCGATGGGCGATGGGTGAGTGGAGTATCGTCTGACAGAGTACGATGCGGATGTTATAATATCGTGCCCCGAAAGAGCAGAGGCCGAAGGACGAAAAATATGGCGATTTTGAGGCTCGGTTCTTCTGGTGTTCAATCCATTTTGGAAGCCGAAGAGCGAAGGATTCAATCGATGATGCCACTATGTTGTCGATGACGATGATGATGCCCGGCCCCTTGACGCCCGCCTAAAAAATCCCGGTTTGCGCGGGGCGCCGGTCGGTCAATTCAAAACTAAATGGCGGGAACTGTTTCAATGGACCAAAAGTACGAAGCTCGAGACAAAGATTTTTTTTCCTATGAGCGAGAAACCCATCAACAATTGCTGTTGATCCGTGTAGACAGTGTCAAAACACCAACGACCATGAGATCCATCGGTGCGAGATGCGGCTGCGCGGCGATTCTACTTCCGCTGGGATTGGGATTATCCAACGGCTACTACTACCACCATCGATCGCATCGTCCTCCTCCTCAACGTTGGCAGACTCGCCGTCCTCCTCCCCGTCGTTCTCGCGGCGGGGCTGACTGCCACTACGACGTCATATCCCTCAAATCGACGTCCTCCCCCCCCGAGGCCCTCGGCGCGAGCGGGAATTGGTCTGCGTACCTCGACGAGACAAAAGGATTGGTATATTACTTCAATCCGCGTACCGGCGAGAGCAGGTGTGAGTTACTGCCTATTATTGCAATTCATCACACCCGGCCCCCGCGCTGGGATTTCGTTCATTCTTTCGTCCATTTTCGTTCAAGATAAAATTCAATCATCTCGCCCGCCTTATCGACCCCCCCCCCCCACCACCACCACCGCCGCCACCATCGCAGGGGAACCGCCATCGGACGCGGATTTTTCGGGATTACGCACGAATATCGGCACGACGAAGAAGAGGGAAATCAGGGCCCGATTGAGGAATTACCTCGAGGAGCGGCTGAACGAGTCGGCTAGCGAATTTGTCGGAACATTCAGCGATACCGCCGTCGACGGTGGTAAGACGAATGTTCCCGGTCGGGCGGCCGATAGGGTAGGTTCGACGACGAGTAGGGGGAATGTCGCCGAGAGTCGGAACAGGGACGTCGTGTCCGAGTGGGGTATATATCAGGCGGTGATCGACAACAGGCGAGGGCAGATATATTACCACGACACGATTACGAGGATCAGCAGCTGGGAACGTCCGGAGGGATTCCCGCCGTACAAATTGAGCGCATCGAGGCGCATCGCTCTCGAGGAACAGAGCAGGAGGTATATGGAGTGGCACGGGGGGGATGCCATCGCCGATCGGGGGGGGGAGGGGGGAGGGGACGGGGGGGGTGCGGCGCGTGCCGCGGGAGGGGACGACGTTTTGGCGGTCGTATCCGACTCGGATTCGAATCTCGGGACGGGGGAAGTGTCGACGGCGTTCGCTCCTGGACTCGTGGCAGAGGACGCGTCGCCGCCGGTGAATAACTTCCTCGATTGGAAACGTGGCGACCTGGCGGTCGTATTTGATTCGAAGTCGAGCGGCGAGGGATGTGGGTTCCCGGCATTCGAAACGGATATGGCACAAACGAATGACGTCGTCGATGCGCCGCTCGCTGCCGTCGTCGTCGGGGAAGGGAACGTGCTTCCCGATCAACCTCCCACGCCGCTCATAACATCGAATGCGTCTCCCGCGCTTCCCACCATGTCGATCGACGACAACGGCAACGACGTCAACACCCTCCCCATAGTCCAGCAGGGGGAGTGGTCGGCCTACTTCGACGTTAAATCTGGTCTCGTCTTTTACTATAACGAGGTGAGTGGCGAGACATCGTGGGATCCCCCAGTATCGAATTTCCCGAGGATCGTGATGGACGAATCGGGACCGTCCGTGTTGGATCCGGGATACGGCAACATATCCATGGAGAGGGCGATCGGGTACATCGGCGTCGACGAGATGGCCGAGGCGCTGGCCTGGGAGGAGGCGAAGAAGAAAGAGAGGACGAGGAAGGCCGCTGAACGTGGGGAGGGGGGGATTGGCAAGGATATTTACGAGGCAGCAAAACGGGCCGAACTGGAGAGGATAGACCGGGATCGAACAATGACCTACGATGCGGCCAAGTTCGACGAAGGGGACAAACAGCGCGCGGAACGATTGAACGTCGAGGGAAACCCGATGCCGGTCGACTCGGGTCCGAAGCGACCGGTGCCTCCCAAGGTCGAGCGGTCGGACGGCGACGGCGGATTCCTCTCATTTTGGTGGGGACGCAAGCGAACGGCCCAAAAGATCAACACGCTGTACGACGTCCTCCTTTGCTCGCCCGGCGCATCGCGCGACGAGCTCAAGCGATCGTACCTTTCCCTCGCCAAGACGTATCATCCCGATGCCCTCCTGCAGAGCGGGGTCGCCAACAATGACAAGACGGAGCGCAGATTCACGGAAATCGCACACGCGTGGAAGGTATTGGGCGACCCGACGTCGCGAAGACGATACGATCGCGAATTGCAAGCGAAGGGGATATCGTCCACCGCTGGGAATATTTTCGAGGTGCTGGTAATGGGAGCGGCGCAGGCTCTGGATGAGGTCTTGGCAAAGGCGGAGGAGAGTCTCGAACGCTAAGTTGGGGAAACCTTCAGCTTATTATTTTAGGATAAAAGCCATCTGTCCGGGTCATGGGGCGATACGGGCATTGAATGAATAAAAAAAATGAAATTAATACATTGCATGGATATAATATGTGACGTTACCCAAAGTAGAATATCGAACTACCGACAGCTTCTATCCAATTTGACATGAATTCATTTGGGAATATTATCCGGCATGACATTATCCGGGACGAATCTCAAATCGGCACTCCTCGCAATCCCGTCCAAGCCGGTTTCGTACAATTCGTGCAAAGCCACCAGAGAATTAAATACGTTCTCTCGTCGTTTAACAAGACGGATATTTTCCTTTTTGTATCGTTCCAATTCCGCCCTGAGTTGCGAATGGTATTCCGCCCTATTGCTGGCGACGACATCCCTTTGGTCGGAATCGTCATCATTTTCGCCGCTGCCCAGTTCTCTGTCCCTTCGTCTCCTCTTCGTCTCATTCCTAATTTCTCCGTCATCCCCATACTCCTCGCGACTGTTAATTTTAACGTTATCATCATTCGCTCGGAGGAAAAGAGGATGAATAAGCCTATCCAAGATATTTGCGCAGTCTTCGACTCTCGGTCTCTTGTTGTCGCCGCATCCCGAGGTCGGGGCGGCATACGCCCTACGTAATATTGACAGGGTCTCATTGGCATATCGGCCGATGGGGTGGAATTTATTTCCACTGACACTGCCGGCGTTGCTCGTGGCAGGAGCATTGGCGGAGGATGTCGCGGTAGAGGAGGTTGCGACCCCCCTGGGGGCGGCGGCGGGGGTGACGGTCGTTGATGTTGTCGTGGCACCCACAATTATGGGGCCAGGTCGCTGTTGCGGCATCTGCTGGGTGGAGGCGGTGGTGGCGGCGGCCGAAGCAAGTGCCGCGGGATTAGCCGGCACCACGGGGTAGGAATATTGTTCGCCACTGTTGTTGATGGGATGAGTATTCATGGTGATCGAATTAGCTGTTTTTGTTTAGAGTTGTTGTTGTGTTTTTCGTTTGGTAGAGAAGAATCTCGCTCGGGGGGCGAGGGGGGGGAGAATTTTGGCGTCCCCCCTCTCCCCCCTTTGGCCGTCCCGCGCCCTCCATCACTCTCCTCTCTCTCGTGACGCTGACGCTGACGTGCATCGTCACCACGGTCATTCACATCTCACCAGCAGGGTCCATTTCAAGGACAGAGGAGAGAGAACATTGCGTCGATCGTATTATACAAAAATACTTAGTTAAATTATGGCGCCGCTGCTCCACCTGTTCGCAGCCATCGCACTGCACTGCCTCTCCCTACCGTCAGATGCATTCGCCCCGGTCGCGCCGCCCGCCAGGGCAATGGTCGCGTCGTCCTGGTCGTTGTCCCCCCCCCTCGTCGCTCGACGGGCCCGTCCCCTGCTGCGCATGAGCGAGACCCAGGAGTCGTCGACCGCGATCGCGTCGGACGCCGATGCCGAGGGGAAGGTGGATGACGACGCGCCCGTCGACGCCGCCACACGCCTCGCTCTGGAGAAGCAGAAGAAGGCCGACCTCCTGCGCTCCCAGGAAGTATTCATGAAGCGATCCACGGGCATACACCAGTGCTCCAACTGCGGGTGGGAATACAGTCCCGAGAAGGGAGATTCCTTCCTCATCGGGGGCATGATCAAGCCGGGCGTGGCATTCGAGGATTTGCCTAGCAATTGGCGTTGCCCGACGTGTCGCTCGTCCAAGGACGGGTTCAAGGAGGTTGTGGAGACGATACCGGGATTCGAGGTGAATCAGGGATACGGGTTCGGCACGAACTCCATGACGACCGGGCAGAAGAATGCTCTCATCTGGGGTGGCATAGGCGGCTTCTTCCTGCTCTTCATTGGAGGGTACGCTCTCTCCTGAGCGATGGTCGCGACCGCGGAATATGTGGACGGAGGCTGAGAGGGGATGCGATTAGGCTAAGATCTACTTGAGTCGACAAAATTCACAAACAGAAGGGATTGAGTATTCTCCCTGGATTCAAAGATGTAACTTTATTATAATTCGGAACGTTGTGGGCACGAGAATAAGTCGTGCATCCGTATAGAAAATACAAGTATTTTTCACTTTTTTCCGAAAACGTTGTACGACAACAGTCCCTCGTCGTCTGAGCTTGTGGAGGAGATGTCCGATACGGCATTGTCCTCGCGATCCGTACCCTGATTGTTCGTCCCCTGATTATCCTTTGAACATTTTGCGCCAGGCTGCGTGAATCCCGGGGCGAACGCCGTCATGCATCGACGGAGCTCGTCCGTCATGTCCGCTGAGCTGAGCGACACACCGATCGACGTACCAAACTGGCGCTGATCGCGAACGCGACCGCCGCGATGGGGATACTGCGCAGCCTCCCTGTCTAGATGATCCTGTCTCGAATCGGATGCCATCCCTCGCATCACGTCGGAGACATACGGGAGCGTTTCATTCGTAGCCATCTTCCAGGCGTCGTTGTTCTTTCCTAAGTTGTTCTGTCCTCTCTGGACGTTGTTTGGAACATGAGAGGGGGCGTATTTCGGAGCTTCATTCGCTTGCTTGTAGGGGTTAGTGACCACACGTTGTTGGTATCCGTAGGACGGGGTGGCCTTGGACATCGGAGGATCGTTGCTAGACGTCGATGCCCGGGGCGTGTAGTGAGAGCGATTGTCGAGGGGCGACACTCCACGCGATTGTTTTCTCCTGTTGTATTCTTAATAAATTGCGGATCGTTCGATTAACGGGAATAATGAGTGAGGAACGACAATGCACCTCACCGCTCAGTAGCGTTACGCACTCACCTTTCTCGTAAGTATTTGCGAGTTGATTTTCCTTGACAATCTCATCCTTTACAACTTGAACTTCTCGCTCCATCTCCTCCACCTCCTTTCGATGGCGCTGAAGCTGCGCTCTCTGCTGGGTTAGGCGTGAGTTTCGCGCATTGCTCCTCATGGCCGCTTCGTCGATCTTCTTCCTCTCGTCGTGGAGGGCGCACTCGACTTCAATGAGAGCTTCGCGATTCTCCTTCTCGTCACGCTCGGCCTGTTCGACTTCGGGATCGTCCCCTTTGTGCTTCCTCGTATCCGAGCTCCATGGGTCCTTGTTCGAATTAAGGCCACCTTCCTGCTCCTTTCCGTTGTCATTGCCGTCGTCGTATTCGTCGCTCGAGAATTCTTCGTCCTGGAGAAGCCTACGCCAGGGGTCCACCTCGTCATTCGCGACGCCCCCTCCGTCCAACACGAAGATCGTCGATTCCGCTCGCAACCTCTTGATCGTGGAACGGAACTCTCGACAGCGCTGCAGGAAGTCACTCCTCTCCTCATCGATGCGACGACGAGCGCTGTCGTATTCCAACTTGGCGATTCGATGCTCGCGCCTCACGCCCTCCATCTTCGCCAGCTTGGCGCGGTATGCGTCATTCGCCTCCTTTAGCTCGGTAGATAGTCGCATTTGGTCGGACGATGCGCGCTCCGTCTCGACCAGCATGCCGTTCCGTTCCTCGCGCAGGGAGAGGATTTTCTCGTCGGTTCGCTCGAGCTTGGATCGTACCTCGGCGACGCGACGACGGGCATCCTCGATGCTGGCATTGATGGATGAGTACTTGTCGAGCAGTGACATCGCCCCGGGGCGGGTTGCGGGGGTCGTTGAACTGCTCTTCATCTCAAGAATTATGGATTGCCACTGGGTCGTAGGGCATTGGTTTGGTGTCGAAGTGTGGGGCGACCCGAAAAACAGTTGTTTGCATGCTACGCACACTCTCAACTATGGTACCATATTCCTATGTAGGATTACACACGCCGACGCAATCCCTCCTTTATTGCCGCATTGCTGCTCAATAACATTGCCCATACAATGAATGGATCAGTTGAATTGTTTGGGATAACTCGGGCTTGCTTCGATTGTTTCAATCTAGAATGCCGATACAGGTACCCTCATGAAGCATTAACATCTTGGGCCGCAAATGGTCTCTGAAAATGTACACAGATCACGAAGATGCAGACGAAGGGATGGTCACCGCCGAGCTCGATAATAATTCAAAGGAAATCACCGATGTTATTGAAGTTAGTCTCGTCGTCAAAGATTGTAGGGGCAACAGCAAAGCTCCAAGAAGATTTACTCATGATCAATATTCGTACCACGGTCCTGGGAAAAGGTGGACCATTCTCAATTTTGAGTCGCTCTCAACACTCATGAACTATCGGATAAACGAGAATCTGGTCGTCGAGGTCCACATGAAGCTTGTTGATCCATCCAATACACCGCAACCCTTCGTTCCAGAAAATCCATCGGCGTGCAAGGTTATTCGAGGCATGTTTATGGACGAGGAATCCGCCGACGTTGTGTTCGAGTTGGGGGGACAAAAGCTCAACTGCAATGCGACGAAGAAGGCCAAAACTTCGTCGGTTACTACGTTTTTTGTTCACCGACTCATCTTGCAAGGATGTTCGTCTACGCTCGCCGAACTGTTCGCATCAGAGGGGAAGACCACTCCGATCCGAATCACCGACATATCGCCCGACATTTTTCGTCACCTGCTGAATTATGCCTATGTGGGAACAATTGCGGATGATGTTATGAATTCTCATGCCAAGGAGATTGTGGATGTAGCCGACAAGTATGGAGTTGTGAATCTGAAACTGGAGGCAGAGGCTCGTCTCGTCAAAGCGACGTGTTTTTCGATGAAACTTGCTGGATTTACTCGTGTGAACTGCGCGCTCTTGAAAGAGGCGGCGATGGACTTCATGATCAAGCACAAGGTCGAGGTCATGAAGAAGTTATCCTTCGATAATACTCCGGGGGCTTTGGCCGGAGATGTTTTGGCAGCGATGGCGAGGGGGGAGAAGATGTGGGGAACTGACGAAGAGAACAGAAAGGGACTCGGCACCATGCGCATCAGCGAACTTCGTTTGAAAGCCCACGACCATGGATTGAACGTCGACGGCTCCTAGGAAATGTTGATTGCCGCTCTCGAGAAAGAATCTAACAAGGACTCGTGAGAAAGTTGTAGGTGGGTTCAGTGTTGTGTAGGCCATGCCTTTTTGAAGAAATCGCGTGACAATGCCGATTGTGCCCGTCCTCGGGTTCATATATTCAGGCCTGTGATTGCCCATGTTATTCATTCTATTCTTTCATCTCTGTCCTTCGTGGTAGAATCATGAATGAAATTGGATTTCGTCGCTTGCTGGGCCAGGAGGGCGAGGCAGAAAGAGTCGTATTTCGTGCAAAAGAATGACAGAACCTTTCGTAGATTCCTTTACGAATGTATCATCCAACTTATGATTATTTAGTTCTTCATCTGACAAAAACGAGTCATAATCAAAAAGTTGTGAGCGTTGAGCGATGCTAACAACTGTTATTGACAGGACAGTTATCATTATCATTATTTCGCCAACTCTCAAACAAAGAAACCCGCTTAAAGTTCCCTCACGTAGATTGTCTTTCTTGACGTTCCACAGAATCTACAGACGACAATGGCGTTACACGGGAAAAAAATCAAAAATCCTACTAGAACAAGGGGCGAGAGCATTTGTGAGGGTAATGGGTGCGCATCACTTCACACTTTCGTTCTCAACGTGGCTCTCTGATGAAAAAAATCACTTGGAGCCATGCGGGATCGCCAAATGATGCATTATTCCAGCATCTTCCTTTCGAATAAAATGACGTTTTTACCTAGTCTAATGACTCGCTCCACAACTGCTTGAGAGCATAGTTTGCTTCTTGCTCGTCTTTTACTTTGTCTTGATTAATCAGATTCAACATTGTCAAGTCATCCACTGCAGAGAGGATGTCAACATCTATGTGTGATCCACTAGAAGAGGAGATATAATTCACGTAAGTCTTTCCTTCCTCTAGAGAAGCGTCGTCTAACTGGCTCACCATAGCACCTTTGGAAGATAACCAATCCCGTGTCAACATGGCTCTACATTTATTTCGTGGTGGTATTTGTTACACGAGTATTTGGTTGCAACAAATAACAAAATGAATACATCATGTACTAACCTCAATGCCCTGTTTGTATTGGCCTCAGACACAATATATTTCAACGCTCCTGCAATTATCGAGGTAAGGAAATATTTTACAGCTGATAATGAAGACCTACGTTCTAATTCTATAACCAATTGATCTTACCCGGACCTCGATGTGATACCTTGGACGTTATAAATTTGTTGACGAGGAGATCATATCTTGCATACTTGTTGGAATACCTGAAAAAAGTCCTCACCGCGAAGAAAATCAGCGAGACCAATGCGATGAGGTCCAGTTTCGGACTATCGAATCTAAATGATCCCGCGACGGCCAGGAAACTGAAAACGCTAACGAGATCGAAAACTATGGCATCCGCGGGACGGAAGATGAGTTTCGTCTTTGGCAGTACCGCTTCGATATTGGCCATCGGTACGTCATTGAATGCCTTTATCTCGAGCGGCATGGGACGCTCGCTGGGGATATCGTCTTGTGTGTGATTCTTTCGTTTAGGAAGCCGGTCCTCCATATCGTATAACTCGGCAATTTTGTACAGCCAAGTGGGAGGGGAAAACTGTCGTATTGTGATCGGCTTCTTTCTCCTATGCGGCCTCCAAACGACAACGACCTCCTCGTATGCCGGCTCGACGAGGGTACTCGACTTGAAGTAATTCCTGATAAGATCCCGCCTTCCTTTCTTGGAGAAGAAATCCACCGTATTTTGGATGCTTATTCTTTCCAGGAGACTTACCGCGGAATTTTGCCGAGCATTCGAACTGAGGCTACCTGGAGCATCATATAGGCAACGAACATTCCCACCCGCCGTTTCATCGGTCACATCGCAGAGCAAAAATGGGGACAGCGCATCGTTGAGATCAAGCCCACTGGTAATGACAGTCGACGTCGAGGTCAGATACCGCGCGAACTTGAAGATTTTGTTCCCGTGAGTATCATGCGATGTGCGCGAATATGTCCCTTTGGGTTGCGACGACTCTGCCATACAGTCCATCGTGCCATTCGTATGATTGTCGATATTTCTCGCGATGAGCCCGGCGATGTACTCATTCTCGGATAGGCCAAAATTTTCCAACACTTCGATGATGAAATTTTGACACTGTCGCATGGATCGACGGCGAGTGCTTTCAATGGCATCGAATGACGACGTGGTAAAAGCCTGCACATAACCATCGATCTTGCGCTCAAACTCTCCCAATTTTCTCGCCAGTCCCGCGGACGACCTTTGCACGAGACTTGCCTGGAGGTAATCGAGCTTCGGCAGGAGCAGACGTCCGGTGGTGATTTCTTTCGTGTAACCCCTCCGAAAGATTAGGATTCGACCGCCGAAGAGGAGGGCATTCTTCCGATCGGCATCACCCCCCTCGGCATCGTGCCCGCCATTCACCGCAGCATCCCCATCCCTCCCTTCGTACAGTTCCGGATAAAATTCGCGTCCTACGCATTCCAAGCTCCTGATATCTGGGAGCAGCGACAGTCGTAGTAAGTACCCGGCGTTCAACGCTGAACACAGGTCCAGGTCTCTCCGATCCATTAGCTTGAAACCCCCGTCCGTCAGGGATCTATTTAGAATGGAAACCAGTTTTTGTTCCTCATCCTTGAAGGTTCCCCCCTCCGTCTTGGATCGAGGGGACGAATACGACAGTCCTTTAAGGACCTTTTGCGATTCCACCTCGTATAATAATTCGATCTTATTCAATAGCGACCTTGACGAGGGTGATAGCGACTTCAATGCCGACAGTTGCGATATCTTGCCGTCGGACGTGGTAACAACACGACATAACATCGGCTCCGTGCCCTCCTCATTGGGATCGTCGTTATTCGACGAGATATCGATGTTGGCTTCCATTCCCTCTTTATTCACATCATCAACGACACCGTCGATTCGCGTTTTGTTACACGATGTCATCCCTCCTCCCCCCTCCATCATCCCCTCGTCGGCGTCCACCGTCGTCGCATGCGTCGGACCGATCTTTCTCCACGTCAATGACGGAGGGAATGTAACTTCGAACGCAACCTCGCCAGGGTGCCACGGGCGTCTATTTGTCGGCGAACCAACATCTCGTTCACCGTAACGCCGACATCTCCCCCCCCGCCGGACCGATAGCTCGTGCGTTCGATATTGAAATGCGGCAACGTCGTAATCCGAGCCGTGATGAACGAGACAGCAAAATAGTATGGCTATCGCGTGCATATCTCTCTTTCATCCGATTTGTAATGAATTCATGTTTCCCTTCTCCATCGTCATCAAAGTTTCGATGGGCGCACGGCATCGGCACCGCACCACGGCATAGTCGGCCTCGCCTCAGGGAAAAATCCGGAGTCCCGCCATAATATATTTTGGTTCAAAGGGG